>BGNK01000965.1:160833-183267 GCA_003297005.1 Symbiodinium sp. clade A Y106 | reverse complement strand
GTTTAGGGTTTCAAGGGCTCCCTTACGGGTTCTCCAAAAAAGGGGGGGCGGGGTTATATGTTTCTTTTGTTTCAGGGTCATGGGCTCAGGGTTTAGGATTCAGGTTTCAGGTTTCGAATGGGTTCACAGGCTTCTCGAAATTCCCTACTACAGGGACTGAGGGGTTCTTTAGGGGCTCTTAGACTTGCTTACATACCCAACCGTCCTCATAACCCATCTTGAAAAAACCTACTTGGGGGGGCTGACAAGTGGGCCGAATGAAAAACAGCCGTTTGAAAACCCGACATGCTACTTGGCACTCCTCTTCGGCTCCATAAACGGTATCCCTACCCTAAACTACCCGTAAACTGCTTTTTGTAGGTTGTGATGAAAAAACCATTTTAGAGCTCTCCGGGACCCTACAAAGTGGTCCGGACTAGCCTAGACCTTCAACTCAACTGCTATCTCCATGACTCGACTTTGAACAAATATCCGGCAATCTGCCTATGTGTCCCCCACCGAGCTCAACAGTATTCAAAAGCAACAGTAAACGGTGCGGTGGCGGTTTAGCATTCAGGACCTGCAGTGTTCAGGACATGATGTCTTAATGGGGAGGGTGACGCAATAATAGCATGGTCCGACGTGGAAACCTGTAGACTGATACCACACAGAAGAGGCTCAAACTTGTTTACAGATAGTTTTGGCTTTTGTTGCTTTTCAAACTACACATCCCCAGACCAGCTATAAAATGGGGCGCGCCTTTTTGGCTAAGATCTCCCTATGCGGAAATGCTTTTGCAATGGTCTCCCTCAAACGGGAGTTAGAGCAATCATTATGCTTGGTCAAGACTCCCGAGCTTTGAACAACGAGCCTCAAACACCGCAAATGGTCATCAATCTACTGCAAGGTAGAAACCCTAAGCCACTAACCCTGCAGTCAGGGCTTGGCATTTCAGGTTGCTGAACCCGAAGTCATGGACCCTAAACACCCTAAAGTCCTGAACCTAACGGTTCTAAGCAGGGGGAAGCCAAAACGTTGACTGGCCGTTGCTACTGGTGCTTTGTCGGCCCTCTTCTTCACAATAGTACCTAGAGTCTCGATTGTAGTTGCTTCTTGGGTAGCCAAAATCTCTATTATAGGATCCTAACCAAAAAAAATTGGTTAACCAAAAAAAGGAACTACAATGGAGACTATAGCTAATGCCAAGAATCCTTAGTCTCTTTCTTCTAATGAGGATCGATGTGAATTCCATTTTATTCTAGGGGTCAGGATACACCACCCGGGCAGTTGTCGCAGCTGTTGAGGTTGTAATCCTGTTACGGCATAGCACGATTTGGAGAAATATACTGTAGTCACCCTAAACCCAAGATAAACCCTGAACCCTCCCATGAGGATCCCAGAACCCCAAGCTCCCAAGCCCAAAAACCATTAGGCTTCTGGAAGATGGGGGCCTGGAGGTCAGGTTATCTAAGACCCGTCCGGGCGTTTCGTTCAGTGCTTCCTCTCCGAAATCAAAAGGAAAACTCAGAAAACCAAGGGACCAACTAAGGGGTTACTCTAAGGGGTCTTAAAGGGGCTCCCTTGAAGGGGCTCTTTAGTACTATGACGAAACCGCGGGACCCAAAATGGGAGCCCGAAGTGGTAATGAAATCTTAGAACAAGGACTCCCCTGAACTATTCAGCATTCCCCACATGGGCTTCAGAAAGGGGCAGCCGGGCCGCCTTTTGAGTAACGACGACCGGATCGATAAACTTGCTGTCCAGCCCTGCAAAGAAGACTCGAACAAATCCTTGAGGGTGCTGTATGGGTTGTTCAGGATCCCCCTATGATTTCAGGGTTTAGGGCTTTGGGCTTTGATAGGGTTTAGGGTTTAGTGCATGGCATGGTGTAGGTGTAGTGATTCTGCTGCAAGTCCAGGTGTGCGTTGACAGGACCTGTTTTCTTTTAATCCCCCCCCCCACACACATGCACGAAAGTCATCAACTCCGAAGAACCAGAAGGCCATTAACCCTGTCAAGCCCCAAACCCACGGCCCAACAGCCTCCGCCTGACACCAAAACCCCGGATCCTTGTCAACCCTACAGGTTGATGACATACATCCTGCATTACCCATACAGTAGAAGCCAGAAAGTTGGAACATAGTTGTCCTCATACCCTTAAGATAAAGTATAAGGGATCCTAGCACGAATCCTCCTAAAGCCATGTTCCAACTTTCTGGGTTCTACTATAATAAGGAGTATACCATTATTCCCATAGCTTAGGGTCCCTAAAGTAGTGCAGGATTTATATCACAGCAGTGAGTAGCAAGCTCCCAAGCTCTCGCTCAAAGTCATCCGGAAGTCTCCATGCGACGCCGTTTCTGCAACTAAAAGGTTTAGGGTTTAGGGTTTAGGAGGATTTCGGTTGCAAGCTGGTTGATCTTGAGATTCCGAAGATGGAGCTGACGGAGCTAGAGTCATGGACCCTGGAAACACAACTTTAGACCCACCCTCTACCCTGAACCCCTAAACGCATATGCCAAGCCCTCAACACTCCAATAGCAGGATGACCTTGTTTTTGATAGCATGGCAGGCGCCTTCATCATTAGAATAGGGTTTCGGGGTACGCCACAGCTTATGGTGCACTCAAAATCGGGACTCCATGGGTCAGACTGTTTGGAATTCTTCAGACCCCTACAGTATCTTACTTCCCAACTAAGCCACAGAAATAAATGGCTAAAGTTTCAGGTTGCAACTGAGGGTCACGTAAGGCCCAAAAAGGAAACAGAATCGAGACTATATAAGTCGGATCTAGCTTGGCCGGAGAAGGCCTTCGCACAACGGCTGCAGTCGCTGGGTGATCGCGTCGAACTTGACGTCCTGCTTCTCCCCACTGCCTGGGTTCAGACAGGACTTTGTATAGGTTCAGCAAACAAGGGTTAAGGGTTTAGGGTTTAGGTTCAAAGGGGAGGGGGGTTTGGAGTCTAGGGGTTCAGGGCCTCGAGGGCGTCCGTAGGGGTCACGCCGGTGATTCTGCACCGCTCTAAACTCGAGACTTTATTTATGAGGGTATCGGAGGTCTGAATACTGTACATCCGGACAAAAGCTGGTGGTGGGCGTTAAGCGATTTAGAGGGAACTGCTTGGATCAATTTGAAGAAGGTTTCTCAGGCCCTAAATCCTTCCTACAAGGAACCCCTGGCCCCAGGTTTGAGAAGAGTTGTAGGACTCCTTTCGGATCAGGGATCTCGTAGAGCTTCACAAAGACCTTGGGCAGGTCCATCAAGCCAACTGCTTTGGAGTCGAGTTAGATCCTCAAACCCTGCACTATGATTGGTTACTTGCAATATTGCTGTTGTTATTGTGGCTATGACGATTATCATTATCAATATTATGACTACCGTTATCACTGAATCCGCATTATGGCCATTATCATTAAACAACGATGTTGAACCCTTCGCCCCTGGGCCCCTAAGGCTACCGACAAAGGGAAGGAACTTATGCCAAACGAGTATTTACTTAAAACCTTACCTGGACCCTAAGCACCGGCATTTTCAAGGGTTCTGATTGTGGTTGCAAACCTAGGTTATTTGAGGTTCAGGTAAACCCTAACCGAATCAACAAATGCAGCCGTGGCGGCGCTTCAACACGTACATCTGTGATGCCATGGCTGTAGCGGCGGACAGAGTTTCACGGAGCAGTGGAATGAAAGCCTACGCTGACACACGGCGACGGATGTGAAACAGCTACATACACGCATATATGTATATATATATATATACATACGTACATATACGAGAACGAGAGAGATGTATATAATTATATATATACACACATACATAAATATTATGTTATATGATATATGAATACGTGCGGGACTTCATTTTGCCTTATGGGACGATGTCTTTGCGACCGCACAGCTATGTTGTGGCCCTTACGCATCCTAAACACTGCGCCCTGAGCTGCCTGAACCCAAAGCCCTAAACAAAACCCTAAAACCCAAACGACATCGCCACTGGCAAGTTATATTCCTTTATTCGATAATCATGCCTTGGATTTGGCCGACGGCGATTGTCAAACTGTTGGATGCTGTTAGGTCTAGATTTAGTACCACTATTGTTACCAAGATGCCACCCACACCCGGAACCCAACAGTTAAAATCAGCTAGACACGAGACACTCCACAGCCTCTGTCAGAGATACCTAGGCCTTGATTCACCACAAAACCCATTGAGAGCAACAGGCTCAATAACGACGATACAAGCAAAGGTACTTTCGAGGTCCCCCAAAGTGGGGGTTCCGATTATGTAAGCCCCAAAATGCTGAGGCCACAAGTCAAAAAAACACCGATTCCTGTAGCCCGAAACCCAAACACTCGGACAACTGCATAGAGACCCTCATAGAAACATGATAACATCCGATATATTTCCCAATAACTACTCTTTGAGGTTTCGGCCCAGGGTGGCTACCGTCGCAGAGTGGCCGTCGCTGCCCAGCGCCAGGCAGCTCGGAACGCCCAGAGCCGGCCTCTTCATTGGGTTTAGGGACTACAGCGGATTTAGAGAGTGTAGGGTTTAGGGATGTTTAGGGATGCTTAGGGACTACAGCGGCTTTAAAGAGTGTAGGGTTTAGGGATGTTTAGGGTTTAAGGTGGATTCCCCAAAGCAGCCTTGAGTAGAGCTCCTGTAGTTCCTCATACTTATGCAGTAGTTGGTATGTCTGCTGATAGAACCCTAAACCCTAAACCCTAAACCCCTAAACCCTAAACTGCTTGATAGAGCTCCAGGGAGAGCTATAAAATGTAGCGCACTAGGGCTTTGACTTTGAAGTCTCGGCCCTTGTGGGTGCTCTTAGGGCAGGGTTTTCGGGTTTCGGGTAGGCATCAGAGGGCTTCGAGTCTTGGGAAGAGGTGTGGGGTTTAGGGTTTAGGGTTTAGGGTTTGGGGTTTAGGGTTTAGGGTTTAGGGCTTAGGGTTTATAGGGTTTAGGGTTTAGGGCTTAGGGGTTAGGGTTTAGGGGTTTAGGGGTTTAGGGTTTAGGCTTTAGGGTTTAGGGCTTAGGGTTTAGGGCTTAGGGTTTAGGGCTTAGGTTGGGGCTCAGAGGGTTTGATGGGTTGAGGTTTAAGGGCTTGTGTCGTTTAGAACTGTCGGTTTGCGCTTCGATGCTCTGGAGGTTTTGCGGGGGTTCTGGATTTAGAGAGTTTTTGGGTTTGCTAAGCTTACTATATGGTATCAGAAGGCTCAGGGTTCAGAGGTCAGGGACTTAGGTTCCTGAAGTTCTGTGGGGCTCCTGGCATTCAGAACGCAAGCCTTAGATGAAGCTGCTGCTGCCTTGCGGGATCTCCAGCTATTCCAGAGTTCAGGGAGGCCTCAAGTTTTTTTGCCATGATACCCATAGGCCCTAAAGTGGTTCCTTTTTGGGATTCCCTTATAGAATTCTAAATATGAAGCCCAAAAAGGAACTACTTTGGGGCCTATGGATAAAGTGACGCGTTGCGATGTCCTAGTTCTGGGTCTAGGGCGCTCCAGGGTTCGTTGTGTTCATACTGCAAAGCCCTAAACCTATAAACTCAAAACTCTAAACCGTAAACCCTTAAACTCAAAACCCATAAACTCAAAACTCCAATGGTGCTTGAGGGTTGGGGACGCGGAAAATGGGGTCTAAGCTCCATCTCCTCAATGCTGGGTCTCGTGTAGTGCGGGCTGTTATAGGGTTTGTAACGGTTTGTGGTTTTAGGGTTCTAGGGGGCTTTAGGGTTTTCAAAGGCTTGTTGTTTTAGGGCTCTAGGGTCATAGGGTTTAGGACTTGGGGGCTTACTGTTTAGTCTGTAGGGTGTTTTTTGCAAGGTCCGGTCTCTCGAAAGGGCCGCATACGAAATCTACACAGCAATGTGCCCCGAGCAAAATGATATCATAGAGCTTTGATGAACGTGTGCATGCCTGTGCACATGCATGTATGCATGGACAAACTGAATATGCGTTTAAACACCGTTCGGTCTATCCACCTGTCTGACTACCTCTCTATCCATTTGCCTGATGGGCCTAGCTGCCGAGTTTAGACCTCCCCATACGACAAATCTCAAAGACACATCCAGATGAGCTATGAAGCCCAGCTTCCAGACAGCTAGAACCCCAACTCACACGTCCTTGACATCTCCTCTACTCGGGGCCCTTACGCGACGCGTTGCAGGGTCCAGGCAGAGGAACATCGCACATCCCAGCCGAGGACATCGCCACAGTCCTTTCAAAAGATCAACCTATGAAGGTTGGGGGTTCAGGGTTTCAAGACGAAAGGGTAGTGGTTCTTGAAGCACATAATCCGTCAATCCGTTTCTGAACATGACATCCGCACCAACTTTGAAATCACTACTTCACGACATGTGGGTGAGGCTGAGGATGCAATCAAGATAACCCTAAGGATCACCATTGCCAATTAATCAGGCCCCTACATGAAGAGGGTCAAGTCAGCAACAGTGCCGTGAAGTCTCTGCATCCTGCTCCAAACATGAACCCTGCTTCGGGATGGAAAATCCCTAAGCCCTAAACCATTTGGGATTCTAGGCTTGCGGGTTTAGGACTTTGGGTCATGTGGAGCCGCGGTTGTCAGAAGCTCCCAGGCTGATGGTTTGGGACATGGCATATGGCAAGGGCGTTACATCTGGGACATTCTCGGATCATGATCGTATATGTATGTGACTACGGGGCCTATAAGAGGATAGTCTTGCAAGAAGTCTTTGCAAGACAGGGCTGACAGTGTAGGGTAGTGGCAGCTAGGGCCATTGCAACAGCCCCAAACCCCAGTCAACCCAAACCCCAAAAACCTGAACCCTTAATCCTAAGCCCCCGAACCCTACACCCCTAAACCCTAAACCCCTAACCCCCTCAACCCCTATACCCACATCATGGATTCTCACCCCGCGCCCCAGCAAGCAGAGAAGCTCCGGATCGATTTGCCTGGGTAAAGACCACCATGGACTCCAGCTCAGTGTCAAACCTGAGGATGGGTTATCGCCCCCTCAACCCTACACCCCTAAACCCTAACCCCTAACTTCTAAACCCTAAACCCCACACCCCTAAACCCTAACCCGTAACCCCTAAACCCTAACCCCCTAACCCCTACACCCCTTTTTCGTGCAGAAAGCCACCCAGAAGGCTTCAAGGCCAGGGGAAGGGTCCGTTTAGGATTTAGGGGTTTAGGGGGTTAGGGTTTAGGATTTAGGGTTTAGGGGTTTAAGGGGGTTTTAGGGTTTAGGATTTAGCATTTAGGGTTTAGGGGTTTAAGGGGGTTTTAGGGTTTAGCATTTAGGGATTTAGGGGTTTAAGGGGGTTTTAGGGTTTAGGATTTAGCATTTAGGGATTTAGGGGTTTAAGGGGGTTTTAGGGTTTAGGATTTAGCATTTAGGGATTTAGGGGTTTAAGGGGGTTTTAGGGTTTAGGATTTAGCATTTAGGGATTTAGAGGTTTAAGGGGGTTTTAGGGTTTAGGATTTAGCATTTAGGGATTTAGGGGTTTAAGGGGGTTTTAGGGTTTTGGATTTAGGGTTTAGAGTACTGTATAGCGGCCGTCAGAATTCCAGTAGGGTTCCGCAAAAGGGTTCTTTTGAATAGGGTTTTGGGGGTCAACGATACTAATTGTTCAGGCTTCGATGCTACGGATTCGTGGTTTGAAGGCTGGGGTTCAGGCGTTTCGGTTCAGGGTGCTGGGATGTAGGGTTGAGCGCATTCAGGGCAGCTTTCGGGGTGTATAGTATAGATGCAGGGAGTATGGTTTATAAACTATAGAGCTCAGGACGTAGATGGAGGGTGTAGGGTTTAGGCTTCTAGGCGTAGACGGAGGGTGTGGGTTTCATGGTTCAGCGTAAAGACGGGAGGATTTACGGTTCATGGTTTAGGGCCCCCATTCCTTGGGTGTTCTCTAGGCTTCGAGGTCGAGGCTTCCGAAGTTCCCAGGAGGCTTGTGGCTTTGGGCTGTCCCCCTTTAGGGGGTCCATGTGCCCAAATAGTATACTATAATTTGGCCTTAAATTAGTCCCTAGATAAGTACTTTGGGGCCAATGTATATACTAGTTGGGTACATGAACCCTTAGGCTGTAGGGCCCCAAACTCCGAAACCCTTCATTGAAAAAACCTGATGCCTAAACGCAAATCCCTGTTGAACAGACTAAGACCTCAACCCCTAAACCCTAAGCCTCAAGACCCAAGCCCCTAGACCCCATATTCCTGAACTCTAAGACCTATAAGTGCCCCAAACCCTAATCCCTCAACCCTAAGACTCAAGACCTGAAACCCTAAACCCCTAAACCCTAAGACTCACCTAAGCCCCTAGACCTCGGCGAATCTCTTGGCCCAAGGCTGCTCGATGCAGGTGACCGTTTGACTCGTCACCTGGCCATAAACGGTTCCAACAGTTGGAGATGCCTTAAGGTTCAAGAGCAAGACCCTGTATGTAACTGCAAAACTAGGTGCACCTTACTACTATGTATATATGTTGGTGTATATATATATATATGTACACGCAGACACATACACAATCATACATACACATACATACACATAAGATGAGTCCGTGCTACAGGATTTCTTGAAATACCGGCGGTACCTTACTGGGGGGGGGGGAATGAGGGTCCGGAAGAAGGCTTTGGGATGGTAGCGTAGCGTCTGGGGTTGACAGCGTAGGGTAGCAATCAGGGGATATTCCTGACAAAATCCCCTGATCCTTTCAAGCCTCGACCTCTCCATAGCCGACTTGCAGCAATGAGCAAAGCCGGAACTAGAAGCCTGCAACAGAGTTTTCAGTTCGAAGCCCAGCCAAAATACTGATGCTGGAACCTAGCTCTAAACCCGAAACCTATTCTTAATCTTGCAGTCCTGGACCGAAGCGCCGTGAATCCAAGCACGTGCCAAGCACGGAAAAATCTGAATGTGAAACCCTTTGCCTCGCGGCATCTAGAAGAACTCTACCGGTACCACAACCGCCGGAGGAACAATCAGCTATCACATCCCTTCAAAGTCCCTATGAGGGTTTGCAACCGTTTGAAAAGTGTTTCAAGGCAGTCGGTCTATTATATAATATATAGACATACTGCCCTAAAAGCCCTATATCATTCAAACTTATTCAAATTATCCCTCTGTCTGCTCTCGAGCAGAAACCGGCCTGCCCCGAGATCGGCTTCCTATATCGAGATGCCTGCATCATAGGGACCCTGAGGGCCTTAGGGAGGTAGGGGGGGGGGGGGGGGGGGGGGTGGGGGCCTTTATAGCCCCCTCCCCCCCCCCCCCCCCCCCCACCCATCCTCCACCCTCGCCGCCCCATACACAGCGGATCAACACGCAAGTCACTCCATGNGGTGGGGGTAGGGGACTATAAGGCCCCCTACCCCCCCAAGGGTCCTTATGACTGCACAGACGCCGCACAGTCATTGGAAATGCTGCGAGATTAAGATTGGCAGGTGCTTGCAGTGGCTGGGATAAGCTCAGAAACATAGAATACGGTAGATGATACAGTATACACATATCTTGCGCATTCTCTGCCTGTCTCCCTGTCTCCCTGTCTCCCTGTCTCCCTTTCACTCTCTCTCTCTCTCTCTGACTCTCTCTCTCTCTCTCAGCATATATATATATACACACACACATACATACCTATATGTATATACACGTGTATACAAATAAATATATGTGCGTGCCTACGTATGCAGATTGGTCTGGATGCAATACAGTAAATGACTTAACAACAAAACCTCCACACACACACACACACTCACTCACTCACTCACTCCCTCGCTCGCTCGCTCACTCACTCACTCACTCGCATCCACCCATCCATCCATCCATCCATCCATCCATCCATCCGTCGGTCCGCCCGTCCATCTATCCTACCTTCCTTCCTGCTTACATACATACATACATACATACGCACATACGCACATGTGTATATATATATATATGTATGTATGTATGTATATACTGTATATATTATGTAGTATGTATGTATGTATGTACGTGTATATATATATATACACATGTGTATACAGCACATCGTGTTCGACAAGGTCTATAACGTCAGCTCACGACTGCATCAAGAAAAAGCATGGGTCTGCCAGGTCAAGAAGTTAATTTATGGGATTTAGGCTTCAGGGTTGATGGTTTAGGGTATAGAGGAGTTTAGAATGCGTAAAGATTTGCTTTTTGGTTTTTTCGGTATGGACCCTATAGTAGCGTTTTACGAATTTGTTAAGGGTCTTTAATCGGGATTTATACGGTCCAGTGTAAGGGCCTTACTGATTGGAATGGGGTGCTGGGGTACATACGGTAACATGCCCTCTACATTTAGGGACGGTAGACGGGACAGCATTAGAGTCTTTTTTTCAGGCCGGCCGGTGAGTGCTAGCTTGAGAAGATTTTATTTGTCTATGGGTGCATAAGGTGCTTGCCCGGGTTTCTGTAGAGTCACACCATAGATTTGTGGAGTGTTTGGGGTCCTTAAACCAAGCCCTGAAAATGAACGCTAAGCCCTAAACTCCAAATCCTGAGCCCTAAACCCTGAACCCTAAACTCATCTTTTCCTGAACCAAAAATCCCCAAAACCCAAACCACCGGGCCAGGTGATTCAGGGTCCGTGACCTGCACCAACTTGGCACCGGAGCGACTTGACTCCACCTTGGCTTTAGGCCTTAGGGCCTTAAGCTTCAGGGCCTTCGGGTATAGAGGCTTTAGAGTTCACGGTTTAGGGTTTAGGGTTTAGGGTTTAGGGCCTGAAGTAGGGCGGGTAACTCACGCAAACCCGTATTCCAGGTATTCAGGCCCCTCTAAATTTCTGGTGCTTAATAGGGAATGGGGGAATGGATCCCTATAGTAGCTTCTGCATAATCCCCAATAATGACCCCCATACGGATCTTTCGGAACCGCGAGTTCGTGAGCAGCTCGGTCGGTGTAGGGTTTAGGGTTTCGAATTTAGGGTTTAGGGCTGAGGGTTTAGGGCTTCAGGCTTTGATAACCAAGTAACGTAGAAGCCAGAGTTTTGGGACCTAAATCTCCTCATGTCCTTATGATGAAGTGTAGGCAATCACAGCACTAATTCTCCGAAACCCATGTTCCAACTTTCTGGGATTTGCTATTGCTATAAACCCTAAACCTCAAACCCTAAAACCATAAATCCTGAAACCCTAAGCAAGCAGGGCCCTTCACGATAGAAGGTTCGGCTAGGGTTTCTTATTGTTCCCATCATACTGTTGATGGACAAAATCCTGCATGACCCTAAGGACCCTAAACTATGGGAATTATGGTATATTCCTTATAATGGGTAATGCAGGATTTTGTCCATCAGCAGTAGCACCCCAAAAATCCACACTCAACAGTATTTCCCAAGGAGCCCTCGAGGCTGCGACGGAAACCTGAAGAAAAAAGCTAATATAGCGGCCTCAATAATTAGAATAGGGTTTGGGGCATATTATACTACGATTATGATAAGGAGTCCCCACAATGGTATAGGTAATTATTAAGGTCCCTGTAGTACTTCACGGAGACAGTATCCTATCATTTTGCTGCAGTGTGTAGGTGCCTCTTGTTGGTCCCTTGCTTCCGCTCCTGCACGCCTGAAACCCTGAAACCCAACCTAAACTCTGGGGCTCAGGAGGCCACAGCGTGCATCGTTTTTGCATGTGCGGAGGCGAACGGCAACAGAGGTCCAAGTTTGCAGCGCTGACCACCTTCAATGTAATTTTTTCTCTATACAAACCCGCAATCACAAACCCTGAGTGCGAAAGCCTGACTCCACAATCCCAAACCACTTGAAACCCTTATGGTTGTGTTGTAACACAACCCTTCGTTGAACCCATGTAGAAGCCCCTGACTCTATACCCTAAATTCTGTTTTGTGCCTCTAGAGATCCCACAAGGCAAACCACCTAACCGATCACCAGGCTTCTGAGTTTAAACTTGGGGGCTGTTCAGGCTTTAGGGTTCAGGGTTTGGGACCTAAGTGAGTATCAGTTAGGGGGTGGAAAGAGGGTCTTGACATGGCTTGTACCGGGTTCACGCTGGCTTTCAAGGTTACAGCACTGAGATCCTCCTTCCACCCTAAACCCTAAACCTAAACCCTAAACCCTAAACCTCTGTTGTTCAATTCTTCGAAGGAGCTCCGGGCCTCACCCTTCCCGCTCCCCTCAACACTCACAAAGCGATAAAAAGGGTACTGTTCTGAATACTACCTACACCCTCCATCTACCCTCTACTCAACCCGAAATACCTTTTTTGGGGGACCATATACCCTACATTTGGGGGTACTTTCGGAGGGTCCTGGTGTACCTGGGGGATTTTCAGAGCGCGGCAGCCGGGACACCTTGTAGAGAAGGACCTCTCCCGAGTTGGTGCCCGCTGCGAAAGCCTGGCACACAGCGGAAGCTCTGAGGAAAGTCCACAAGGAGCCCAGCTACTTTAAATAATGTAGGGGCCTTAATAACTAGAATATGCTTTGAGGGTAATTATAGTACAGGAGCCCAGCTGCTTGCAATACAGCGCTGGGCATTTGATGTAGGGAGACCTCATACTAAAATAAGAGCAGAGTTTTGGGGTGTGCTAGAGTAGAACTGCATATGACATAGGAACCACAGGGAGACATTGCTGATGTTCAGACCTCTGAGGTATCCTGCTTTACTGGGTTCTGGTTAACGAATTTAATGTATGTTGCGATAATAAGGAAACCACATTCTTTACTATAGATCCCTATTATGGCAACTTACATCAAAGTCTTTAACAACAACCCAGCTTGGCATTATGGGTGTTTTGGAGCACCCTTCTTTAGCTGCAAGACTCCAAGTCCACGCGACCGACCGAAACGATCATTATGGCTTTAAGTCTAGGGTTTTGGGGTTTAGGTCTAGGATTTCGGACTGAGAGCCAGTACCGTCGTTCTACACGCGCAGAAGCCTAATGTACGGGTAAGCATATGGCTTTGCATTTGGGGTTCAGGTTTAGGATTCAGGATGCTTCAGAGTTCACGGGGCATCCCAGAGTCAAACGAAGAAAACGTGCACCGGGGTTATTTTGATCCGGTACCCTACCACATTGAACAACTTTCGCTGCCAGGCGACGCAACAGGTTTTGAGCAAAAGCAGTCTTGTAGCATGCTTTGCAAATCTCTCGGCTCCCCATAGTTCTTGGCCCGCATGCTCGATAATTCCAGCCTCCTTAGGAGTGTCTTGTAACAGAACCCCCTAAGGCCCTAAACCCCTAAGTCCGTAAACCCCTAAACCCACGCGGAAGTGACCTCCACGACGATGCGGAGTTTGTTTCAGTGACCAGACAAGGGATCTATTGTATATCCTAGTGTTGCCTTCTTATGGTAACTCAGGTTCACCTTGATTCAGCTACTGCCTCCTCGCTCGATGGCTTGAAGGTTTGAGGGTCAGGCAATTGGGGTGTAGGGGTTCAGGTTTTAGGGTCAGGGTTCAGGGTTTATTTAGGTTTCAGCAGAGACTTTGCGGCAAGGGTAGGTTTAGGTTTAAGTGGTTTCGATTTTTTGGCTATGGTTCCGGCCATGGAGACTCTATGTCCGACAATGAAACTTGAACCCTTCGACAATGAAACCCGAACCCTTCTATGAATCTTATCTAAACCAACAGCAGAGTCTGTCTAGATGCCCGATACCGATACTGAAGCACGAAGCCTCAAAGACTATGAAACCTACTTTACAAAGACGGACTGTGGAGTTTTCAGGGGTTAAACTCCCTCAAACCAGCGGGATTTAATGGCCAGGACCTGTTGGCACAAGAGCCGTTGGATGTTGGGATTGCCCGGCCCGGAAACCCGAAACCAAGGATTTCCCCTGGAAGACTTTGGGGTGATCCGGTCCAAGAATAGTAACTATCCGAGTTCAGCTACTTAACTTAATGCCCCATAGCTCTTAAATCGACCAGGCGCCCACAGCCCTCTTGATCAGGGGTTTAACCTGAATTACCAGAATAAGGAAACCCCATCATTCACTAAGATCCGTAGTTTTGATGACTTACACCGCACTTTTAAGTAACCCGGGAGAAAAAAGTATAACTTTTATTCCATAGTGGTTCCTTTAAGAAAAAAGTATTAAAGTATGGTACTCCAAAGCCCAGTAAAAAACACCTTTAAAGGGGTCCGTAAGGGTTACTATAGGGGATCTATAAGGGTACTATAATAATGTAGGAACCTGATTAAGAAACCTTGGGCCTTTATTACAGTGCTTCACAAGAACCATAGGGCAGCTGCCTTCGAGTTCCGGATGGTGCGTAGTGCCCGTAAGACTTGGCGCTTGCCTTGCGAGTGACACGTGCAACAAAGGTGGTCTGGTATTGAAACGGTTTAGGGTTTAGGGTTTAGGCTGACCTTGACCTACCATAACAGTTTGTTATTTGTAGGTTCTTGTTGTACAGCCTAACATGGAAGTAGGTTAGGTTAAGGTATATACGTGGGGTTTGGAGCGGCAGAAACCCTGCTTGACAACACCGGAATTGAACTACCGAATACCCTGCGACTCTAGAAACCTTGCCAAAAGCCAAAGCCTCACAGGCTCAAGGTTTGGGGAAAATGAGCTTGTGGTTTTGGGCTGAAGGAGGTGTTCAAGGGTTCACTCTCGGACCTCAGACCAAGACCCCTTGGAGCATCCAACGGATAGAATCCATACAAGCGCATCCCGGCATTGTCATGATCGAGATAGTACCTTCTCAAGTTCTCTTCGCAGGATCTGCATCGTTACGTTTGGTGCGATAGCACCCCTAAACCCTAAACCCTGAACCCTAAATCCTAAACCCTAAACCCTAAACCCTGAACCCTAAATCCTAAACCCTGAACCCTAAATCCTAAACCCTGAACCCTAAACCCTATAAACCCTAAACCCTGAACCCTAAATCCTAAACCCTGAACCCTGGAGCCGAAACCTGTTCGGGTGTTCTGGGGATTTGAGCATGTCTGCACTCATGCAACAGTTCATGGGACATTAAGTCTAGTGACGAAGGCTTCTACGGCTGAGGGGGTATATAAAGGGCTGATAGGGAAGTTTAGGGTTTAGGGGTTTGGAACCTGAAGGCTGGGGGATGAACTAGTTCGGGTTGAGGGTTCAGAGCTGCCCATCTAGTGAAGAGGTTTACGGATTGGGGATAGGGTTTAGGGTTTGGGGATTGGGTTCAAGACTCAGGGCATAAAAGGGTTGCAAGACCACTGGGCTACCTGCCGCCAGGCATGCTGGGGCTCTCGCTGCCCTCATCCCTGCGGCAGCCGATGCATTTAGCTGCTGGTACCCTAAACCCTATAAACCCCTAAACCCCAAATTCCTGAGGTGTGTCCGTCGTGGGAGAAAACCCACACCCAAAGGCCCCAAACACGAAGCCCCTCAACCCTGAACCCTACACCTACCTGTCCGCAACACATCTTGAGACCTCTCAGCTTTGAAGACTGGAAACCTGTCGCTTGGTTTGAGATTCGGGTATAGGGGGTTGGATTCAGGGTTTCGGGTTTAGGGTGTATGGAACACTAAACAGAAAGATCTTAATGGGCATCAGGAAACCCATAAGAAGCACCTCCCATCCCCTCTCATTTGCCTATCTTCGGGTCCAGTCGGTCTAGTGTGGCGGCGCTCAGGAAGTGGGGGTGAGTATAATTTAGCACAGCAAGGGGCATTGTGCACCACAGCCAAGGGCCCTAAATGGAGATGTGCCACAGGCCTTGCTCTGGACCCTCAGACTCATCATGAGCACTGTTGCGAGCACTAGCGCAGCACATACGAGTAGACAGACCAGCTGTGAAGCATAACTTGTAGGAAGCTTAGTGGCTTTCCACAAGACACTCCGGATACTCGCTAAGCTCAACCAGGTGCTGGCACGGGATGCAATGAAGCATTCAACAATAGTGTATACTTCTTGTCAGAAAAGCTTAACCTTCTCGAATGATTTCAGCAATGATCAGTATTTACTTGGGATTGTGCAACGTTTTGCCTCGGGACCCTAGTTTCACGATAGTCCCACATTATCGCGAAGACCCCGGACACCCCAAACTCGACCCTAAAGCAGCCGAACCTATCAAAAGCATGCTGAACCCTCAACTCTCCTGAAGCCCGAACTCTTAACCAAAACCCCAAACTCCAAACTTAAACCCGAACTGAGCACCCTTAGCATAATCCCTAAACCCCAAGACCCTAAACCCCTGGACCCAAACTAAACCCCTGGCCCTCTAGAGCCAAAAACCCCTGAACACTACGTATCGGCGATCCTTGAGGGTAGCGATACCGAGCAGGAGGAAGCTGGCGCAACATCGGACTCTAGTTGAGCACAGCCTGGGTCCAAAGAAGCAGAGAAGCTTTGGGTGCCGCAAGATCGAAGAGGTTTAGGTGTTTAGAGTCTAAGCGATAAGTGTCTAGGGTTCTTTTTTGCATTTGCGGCTGTAGGGCTTCATTTTTGTTTCGTTCGAGGCTCTTTTGACTATGTAAGTTAAGGAACTTCGTACTTAACTGCATAACCCATCTGACAGGCAGCAGGGTTTGTGCATCGTTGCACTGAACCCGAAACCCTAAAGCCTTAAACCCTAAAACCCGCTGCAAAGCCCCCGATCAATCCGAACTTTCTTGAAACCTAGATTGGGGCTTAGGGGCTTAGGGTTTAGGATTTAGGGCTGGGGTCTGGATGGGCTTAAGCCGGACCGTTTGGGCTTCCGGACTTGCCCACTTCAAGCTGGGAGAATGAGTTGGGAAGCGGATGCCTGCGTATGATGCCTGCCCTAAGGCTCCATAGTAGTTCCTTTTTGGTGTTCATATTTAGAATCCTATAGGGTAATCCCCAAAAAGGAGCTACTATGGAGCCTATGCCTGGATCCATACCATCCCGAGGCTTGGACTGGCTCAGAACCTCCTCACAATTCTGGCGATGCGATTGTCGAGAAAAACAGCAAGGTAGTATCTTTTCCCGCATAAACAGGCACACCCTGAAACTCGATGTAGGAACAATGCTAGATGAAACACAATCTACATAAGCACATGTATGCATGCAGGATTCACTTTCTATGCAAAGATAAACGAACAACATGAACAAATCAGCCGATTATTAAGCAAACGAAGAAACCAACAATAATGTAAATGTTGAGTCGACAAACGTGCATGCATAACTACAAACCGAAAACAAGGAAACAAACAAACACACATACAGGCATACATACATATACTCATACTCGTCTGTATGTACATATGCACTTATGAGATTATTAATGTAGCGGCACCTTTAATCCGGCTAGCCCAAATAATGCGTGTTTTTCCTTGTTCAGGCCCGCATCAAAAACAAAAACTGTGGCCTAATCAATGCATGTTCTTTTTGGCTGGTGGTATTTTTGGGGTGGTTGCTCCCGTCTGCTGATGGTCAATCTTAAGGCACCCACGACCTAAAGCCCCGAACCCCAAAACCCTGGCGTGAGGCCCGAAACTCTCCCGAAACCCCGCATACTTAAGCCAAAACCTTAAATCATGACTCTTGAGCCTAATCTCAACCCCTCAAAGCCACCCGGACCCTGAGCCAGCCCCCAAACCCCGCCGGACCCCCCAATCCCCGTCTAAGTTAATCAAAGCCACCCAGATCCTGAGCCAGCCCCCAAACACCGGGACCCCCCATCGCAGCACCTAAAATATGCAAAGCACAGTGTGTTTTGCATATGTCTTGCGTATGTTTTGCATTTTTCCTGCCGAGGTCTGGTTTCCGCAAGTACCGGAGCCCCAGAGTCCAGCGCAACAAAAATGCAAACAAAGGCAAAAACCATGCAAAAACTACGCAAACGAAAAACCAACACGCAAAAACAAATATGAACATAATGTGCAAAAATATACTCATTTTGGTAACCCTGGCCTGTGGCCCTAATAATCTCATAAATATACACATACACACATTATGCATGCTTTCGTTCGTAAGCACATACATTCGTACATGAATACAGTCAGACATGCGCATGCATGCAAGTATGGATGGGTGGATGGATGGATGGATGGACATGGATGTGTGTGTGTGAGTACAGATGCACAAAATCAACGAGCATACATCCAAGTTGCATGTCGTGCTTGAATATAAGTATCGGATATGTCTGAGCTTGTATGTACACACATATATATATATACCCATATGTAAACTTGCTACTTGTATATGTTTTGCAGGCTAGGATTAAAAGGTTTTCACACACATGTATACATGTAAATATATATATATGTACACATGCATATACGTGTATATATATATATGTACATGAACATATACATATGTACATGTACACAACTCTGTATATAGGTACATGCCAATGTGTGTATCTTGGTATGCACATATATATATATATATATGTATATACAATGCTATCACTATATGCTTCAGGATAAGGTGAAGCGATTTACACGCGTATAGGTGTGTGTATATGTATGTACGTATGTATGTATGTATGTACGTGTGTAAGGTAGTATGCATGTATGCATGTACGCATGTATTCATCTGTGCATGTATGTATGTATGCATGCATGCATGCAAGTGTGTGTAGATATAAATATAAATAAATATATATATATAGGTACGCTTGTCACTATGTATATATATATATGGACATACATAAATGTATGCATGCGTACATACATACACACACACATACATACATACATACATACTTGCATACACATGTATGCGATGACTACACGTGCAACATATTTCTCGTTGTATACATTTTTCCTTTGCGTACATAAGTATGTACCTCTGCATGTATGTATGTACGCAAGCATGTATGCATGTTTGTATGTGCACAAACACACACACACACACACACCCACGCACGCACGCACGCACGCATTCACATCTGCATACATGTATATATATATATAGATATATATATATATATAAATATACACACCCACATATACATAGGCATACAGATATACATAAGCAAAAACATGTCACACGTACATACATACATATACATATATATATATATATATATAGACATACAACATACATATGTAGCACATGCCATGCTGGCATAAGCTGAGGCGGAGGGCTCCAGATCTTGACCACTCCATCCTCGGAGCCGGCGTGCTCCCCAAAGCGAAGCGTAGGGTGGGCCAAGAGGGTTTCGAGTTAGGGGCTTCAGGCTTTAGAGTTTAGATTTAAAGGGTCTAGGGCTTCGAGATCCAAGGCTTCGTGTTTTGAACTGGAGGGTGTTATTAGGCTTAGGTTTCGGGATGTAGGATTGGATGGATTTGGCCAGCGTGATGGAATTCAGTTCATGGTAGCGTACGGTGTCCCTTAGTTTCCTTGACGAGGCTTGCTGACAAAACCCGCAATGAACAATAACAGCCAGCATGCCCGCAGCACAGCACCACACGAAACTCTTCGTCATGCCGCAAACCTCGAAGGTTAATGAGCTTTCACCAACCAGATGAACTTGGTCTCTCCACTGAACCCCAAACCCTAAAACCCAAAGAACCCTGCAACAAGTAGAAGCTGGGTCCAAGACAGCACCTCCTGTCACCAGGACGCGGCTGTCGTCGGTGACATCGGCTTTGACCTGACTTCAAGCTGCGGAGTAGTCTGTTAAACACCAAACCAGAAATTTAAACTCGAAACACTCACTTCGTTTCGGGAGTTTACGGCTTCGGGGTTAGGGTGTGCAGTTCAGGGGTCTGGGGTTTAGTTACGCTGTTGGACAGAAGTAACAAAAGGGCAGTAGGCCATGATTGCGTCTTTTGGGTGTTTCCATACCTAAACCCTAAACCCTAAATAGCCCAAACCCGAAATCCCAACACACCCGAAACCCAAAGCCCTAGACAGCGCCCCAACACCTCGAAAATCCGGCCGGCATGACGACAGGAACGCCACTTTGGTGGGCATACCTCGGAGGACACCCAAGGGTGTTATTCCATTGCTATACCCCCCCTCCCCGACTACCGCAGACCTCAGCACCAAAAGCCTGAACCCCAATAACCCTTGACCCCAAGTCCCTCCACACTTCGCTTGAAACGCGTGAACCCCCAAAGCATAATTATAAGGGGATAGGATTACTAATTAGTCCGACCCTCATAGTTGATGCTACTTCTCTGTGTTATGGTGTGGGGTTTACGGGGATTAGGGGTTAGTAAGGATTTTGTGGTCTCTACAAGCTCTATAGGGATAGTCTAACGGGTAGGAGCCCCCAGTGGTACCCTCATGCATGACCTCAATTGTGCGTGCTATCCTGGTCCAGAGGGCAGTTATGGGGTGGGTCTCGGAACACATTCTACACTCAACCCAACCCTGGCCCAACCCTAAACCCTAAACTCTAAGCCCTAAACCTCGAAACTCAACACTCTGAACCCTGAACCCAACATCTCGACAGGCGTTCAGGTTGGAGACACACATAACAGCAAGGCTAGTGGCGAGATCAGCTATCCAATCCGTCATGGTCAAAGATGGGGGCCATACTCAACCCTATCAACACCCGTAAGCCTAACTATATCCTAAAGCCCTGAGGCCCTGGACCCTCCAAGCCCAAAGGACATCTGACTCTCTCTCTCTCTCTCTCCCTCTCTCTCTCTCTCTTTCTCTCTCTCTCTCTCTCTTTCTCTCTCTCTCTCACTCATTGTCGCCCTCTTTTTGTCTATCTGTCTGTCTATCTACCTATGCATCTATCTATCTAACTATCTATCTATGTATCTAACTATCTATCTGTCTATAGATATATAACACAAACTTAGAGTATGCTGTAGTGTATTGTTAATTGTGCTTTTAAAGCTATCTATGTATATATATATATTTATTTATATGTCTGCGTACATACATAACTGTATAAGATACAGATACAGACACACATATGTACACACATCACTCTCAAGCTGGCTAGTCTGTCACAGAGCTCCAACAGACACCTGGCAGCCTCAGCTGCTCGTGACATTCATCCTGCCTCAAGTTAAATCCTGCCTGCAGATTCTAATGCGTCAATGTTGTGGCTTCACAGATCTACCCAGGATTCCTAACGGCTATTTGCGATTACATGGTTAGGGTTTGGGTACATTCATGTCTGATCTTAGTGGCTAGTGAAAGCTAAAGCTCGAGCCTTTTCTCCAACATGTGAGGCGCCGAAACAAATTCCGGCATGCAGCATGGGTCTGGACACAAAGTTTGAGAGTTGGGAGCCACCTGGGCAGAGCCGCCCTGTGTCTACCCATGGGAGTGAAGCTTGGGTTTCTCTGAGCTTTTGCCTTATGATTAGTACTGTTGTTGTGCTTCGTGATGACTATGTGTAGTATATTCCTCCACATATACATACATACATGCATGCATGCATACATACATAGAAACATGCATACATACGTACATACATTGGCACACATGCATACATGCGTACATACATAGGCACACATACACACATACATACATACATACGTACATACATACATACATACATACATACGTGCATACATACATACCCACGTACATACATACATACACACATACAGACATACACATGTAGGTGTACAGAACTAGTTCCTTACCTATTGCCTCTTGAATATGTATGTGCATATGTGTAAATGTATATAATGTGTGTATATATATATATATATACATATTACACATATATATATATATGTATACGTATATGCATTTGTTTATACATGCATGCATACACACATATCATGTCTTTCTGCATGTATACGTATTGACCACTTTGATACGTACATCCACACGGAAGGGTGGGCAGCAAGACGCCAGGGGGCAGGTCGTCTGACCTATTGGCCCGAGGTTCCGACCACCAAAGAAGGGCCCACAACAGCACCTAAAGATAAGGGTTTAGGGGTTTCGAACGTACGTGTTTAGAGTTCAGGGTTGAGGGTTTGGGGCTGAAGGTTTAGGAAATTTAGGGTCTAGGCTTAGGGTACCTTAAACCCTAATTAAAATCTCAGAATTGGGTTGAGAGTTCAGGGTTGAGGGTTTGGGGCTGAAGGTTTAGGAAATTTAGGGTCTAGGCTTAGGGTACCTTAAACCCTAATTAAAATCTCAGAATTGGGTTGTCTGGCATCCCCTACGCGTGTAACGAGAATCTAGGAGCCGCATCTTGGGGTGCTCTTCAGGGCCCATATAAAACCTCTTCTCGGACGGGTTCCCCCAGTGTACCCAAGGGTACCCTTGCTCCTGTTATTCAGGGTTTAGGGTTTGGGGGTTGAGGGTTGAGGGGTTTTCCATAATCATAAGGGAACCCTAAATTCAGCAGGGCAGCAGGGTACTACTGGGAACCCTTGACGAGAGGATCTCTGATGCTGCTGGCCAACCGAGGCTCTCCTGGAGCACAAAATCCTCAACTCCAGGCCATTAACCCCAAGGTTAATGAAATATTATAATCATACACTCTCCAAATTCTTAACCTACAGAACTACTATCCTAAAACCGAGTACCTAATTATTGGGCCCTTTGGACCCTTAGTGTGAAGCTCTCTCAGAGGTTTAGGGAATAGGGATCTAGTTCATGGTCGGGATTG
>BGNK01000965.1:0-160734 GCA_003297005.1 Symbiodinium sp. clade A Y106 | reverse complement strand
CTCGAAACCCTGCTTGTAGTTTACCTATAGTCTCCATTGTAGTTCCTGTTTTTAGTTAGGATCCTATAATAGAGATTTTGGTTAACCAAAAAAAGGAACTACAATGGAGACTCTAGGTAATGTTCGATACCCAAAATCATATTCCGAAGGGCCGGTGTTTGGATTTCACGGGTTGCCAACCAAAACGGGCCTGGCTTCGAAAAGCGGCCACAGGTCTCATGCAGTGCCAGCGGTTCGCACAATGGTTCCGGGTTCGGGGTTCAAGGTTTGATGAGGGTTTAGGGTTTGGGGCTTAGCTGCTAAACCTTACAAGCGGGAAACGGTGTAAAGGCTCGATGTTCGGGATTCAGGGTTCGCATCGCATGTTGAATCTGAGCAACCGTTGCCTGGCGGAAGACTGTCGGATTCCGCTTTGACCGGGTCCGAAAGACAATTCTGGACCAGCGAAACCTCTGGACTCCGCACGCAATCTTCTCTTCCAACATTGTTCTCGGTGCAGAAATGGGGACAGACATGGACCGGAAGACTGTCACAGACCGGGGAGGAGCTGTGCCCCTTGCATCACCTTCATCTGCAGAGTTGGGCAACTGCCTAGAAGCCCAGTTACCTGCCGCTACTGCACCCTAATAGAACCTAACCTGTTAAACCTAAACCCTTACTAAACCCTACAGTCTTGGCACTCTGAAATACGGAGGTAGAAACCCGACCACGCCACTGGGCCTCAGGGCATCACAAATGCACGCTGAATTCGGGGATCACTTCGAAAGTGCTGACCGCCAAGAGCTTCCGCTGCAGGTGCACAGGTTTAGGGTTTAAGGTTATAGGCTTTTGAGGATTTGGGATTTTAAAGGGCTTAGAGTTTAGGAGCTTATTAAAGGGCTTAGAGTTTAGGAGCTTAGGGTAGGGGGGATTCCCTGTGTTGAAACCGCAAGCTTAAGCCTCGAACACTTGACTGACCAAATACCATTTCAGCCCCGAACCTTCAGCCGGTCCACCCGGCAATACTTCGTTTTTTACGAAATCAGTACAGGCTTTGCAGTTTTGAAATGACAAGTTCCCGTGCCCATTAAGCAATCGGGCGTCTTCACGGCAGTTTTTTTGCTCAAGGTCCGAAGATTTACAGTAGTTTGGATTCACCTTCGCTCCTCTGACTTGCAAGGGTTTGAAAAGTCCGAAGATGCACAGTAGTTTGGATTCACCTTCGCGCTTCTGTCTTGCAAGGGTCTCCAAACTCCACTGAAATTGCGCACTCGAAAGACGATTTCGGTTCCAGGGTTCTCATAGACTCATAGACTCGTAGCTGGTCGCGCTCCAATATGTCCACCACGAAATCAAAACCTTATAAGCCCCAAAACCAAACTCAGAATACCCTAAAGCGGACCATTGCCGCAGTCTTTCGGCTGACCTTGCAACCTGCAATCACAAAACCTATGCCCGAGAGTACCCATACACAGCCGTCGAACAGTTTGCAGCTATAGGGTTTAGGGTTTTCGAACTATGTAATTAGGCGCTTAGGGTTTAGGGGCCGACCTCGGCTGCAACCTGGCTCTACGACATGGGGGTTTCCGAACACAGGGGACCTTGATATAGTACCCTAAATAGTAGAACCCTCATTATTACTAGCCCGAAATTAGGTACCCTAATTTTCGGAAACTCCCACATGTAACTTGAACAACGCGCCTCCCGGCTTGGAAGGATGAACCTCCATTACAACCTAAACCTTAAACCCGAAATCCTGAAACCCTGAGCTTTATGAAACCCTAGACCCGCAATGCCCTACAGCGAAGCTCAGAAAGTTGGAACATGGGCTTAGGATGATTTGCGCTAGGATCCCTTCTACTTTATCTTACGGGAACGAGGATTATCATGTTCCAGCTGTATGGCTTCTACTATAAACCCTACAACTTGAATCCTTGAGCTGAGACCTTGTCTCAGGATGGTGACCCTTGGCATCAGCACTATAAGGCTGGCTCTGAGATGGAGCTGAGCAGTACGGCGCTTAAGTACCGCAGCTTGCATGTTTGGAACAGGGTTTGGTATAGATTTTAAATCTGATGGGAACCACAAGGGACAACCATAAGTACGCATTCAGACCCCTGATGTGGTACTGGGTTTAGTGGACCCCCCCCAAACTCCCCCCCGGCCATTCGCCGGTGATGTGGATAGTGTTAACCCCCCTTGTGGGGGTGGCCTGGAAGCTGGGTGGGTTTGACTACTTAGAAGTTTAAGGGCTTTGGGGGGTCCGAGAAATTTGGGTTGCCTGGGGTCTGGCTAGGTTTGACGAGCTTAGAAGGGTTTCATGCTCGAAAGGGCCAGCGGGGTAGTGCCCAGCAGTTCGGCGCTCAAACTAACGTGAATCCCAAGTTTGGGCGAAACTATGGAATCTGAATGGAATCTGAAAGTATGGTTCTAGGTATTTAGGGTTTAGGGTTTGAGGGTTTAGGGTTTTAGGCCTTAGTATTTTAGGTTACGGTCCAGGGGTTAGGGTGTATCTACATGGCGCTTCTTCATCACAAATTTATGCCCCTCCAAAGCTGGCATCTTCGTAGGCGCATCAGTGCAAAAGAAACGAGAAGACAGTGAAACCCTTGGACCCAAAACATGCAGCATGGTACATATGTGCACCGAGAACCCATCAGCAAATTGGATGCCCTGGTAATTGCAGGGTTCAGGAGTTAACCCTAACCCTAAACTCAAATGTGCAACGGTACTGGAAGGACCGACTGCTCGCTCGGTCTCGGTCGAAATCGGCCTGAATGAAAGGACGCAGTCACGCCTTGCTCGGGGAAGAACTGAATTGCAACAGTCTGAGAAAAATCCTACACCTCATGCTCTCACTGTGGACGGTTTAGGGTTTAGGGTTCAGGGCTCTTCTACGGGAGCTCGAAGCCCTCAACCTGCACCCCGAAATAGCACGGAAGTGAGAGGAACTGGGCCATACCGTCAAGCTCGTTCACTTGGGCGGCAGGGACACAGTTGCTCTTGCCGTATTCATACCGTTCCTGATGCAGGGAGCTGCAATGCTGCAGAGCGTCGGAGACCCGGGGGCTTGTAGCTAGGGGTCGGCTGCCGGCACACCGGTACTATCGGAAGCAATGCCGAGAAATACCGTGCCGTATCTCGTTAGGACAGTCATGCATTCCAGAGGACCCTAAATACGCTCAAAAAAAACATCAGAAACCCGAAATCACAAAACCTTCAATGGACCCAAAACCCTAAAGCCCTAAAACAACAACCCTAAACCCTCAACCCCTAAAGCTCTGACACGACCTTTCCTTTTGCATTCATTCCGGCAGGGCGTATCTGCGCGAGCGAGGCCGAGTCTAGAGGCGCACCGCCCGTGCGCAAGAGGAGGCTCCGGCTGGAGAGTGTTAGTATATAGGGGCCTGAATAATTAGAACAAGGTTAAGGGGCTCAGTATACTATAATAATAATCACACGGAACCCACAAAGTAGCATGAATCTTGGTTGGGGTATGGGGGTTTGGGGGTTTAGGGTTTTAGGGCTTGGAGAGTTAAGGGTTTAGAGTTGAAGGCTTCAGGAGCTTAGGCTCTTCTGCAAGGAAGCCAAATCATGAATAACTACTGTTGATGGACAAAATCCTGCATGACCCTAAGGACCCTAAACTATGGGAATTATGGTATATTCCTTATAATGGGTAATGCAGGATTTTGTCCATCAACAGTAGTACTACTATGACGCCGGGGTTCCCTCATTACAAGTAGTTCTAGCATCGTATAATGTACCCCGAGTCCTTTTGTAACCTTATTGTTGGGGTCTCTATCTTCCACCCGATAGCCTGAGCCCTATATCCGACACCCACAAATTCTAAATCCAGTCCTAAACCAACAGTGCTTGCACCAAGGCCAAACCACTAAAACCAAAATCAACAAATGTTGAAACTTCTGCCGGTAGAACACACTCAAAAAACTCTATAACCGAGTACTAACTGTAGCTTCTCTTGGCTACCTTGTTTTTCCGTCAGTTCCCAGGGAAGGTATATACTGGGCATCCAACACGACTAACCGGGGACAGTGATCTTGCAGATCTTCTTGCGTACCCTAGACCCTAAACCCTTTAGGGCTGAGGGCTCTCGGAACCACCCTAAACTTATTTATGAGTCCTAAAGCCCATCGTCTTAGATCGATTGAGGCTGAAGGCTTTATGTGGGTCTGGCGAATTGGACTTCAGGGTTCAAGGCTGTAGGTCTGGACCTTTGTGGATTATGTATATAGCACTTCTGGGGGTATTGGCTGTTGTCTATGTCGGGGTGAAAATGCTCGCTGTTCATCCGAAGAAAGTTGGCTGAACTCATTAAGGCATGCCCATGTGCACTGTCAGTCATGCAAAGGCACTCGACTTGTACTGCATCAGAAGCTATATAAGCTTTTGCTTGTCCAGAAAGGCACTGCGAGTGAGCCATCGCGCAACCGCAGCGGATGTGCCTTCAGTCATTGACACAGGCATATCCCAGCATAACACGTATCTGACCGCTGGCCTTCCCCAGAATGAGTGTAAGCGAATTGGGGGTTTAGTTCATAGGTTTTATTTAGTCGCCTCTTTTCCTCCCGGCATTACTGTTAGTCGGAAAGCCTATTAGACTCAGGCATTGTTCTTAGGGTTTGTGGTTTAAGGGTTTAGGGTTTAGGGTCTTAGAGCCCATATTCTCCACCATGTACCCGAACCTGTCTAAAAGCCTGAACGACTTACACTAGCCGCTAGATAGCTGCTATAGATGAAACAACCCAGGGTTTAGGGCGTGGCCTCATGCCTCTTTAAGGTCAAGAGCAACTTGCCAAGAGTCCTCAAACGGAGACCCTGTACCCTACAGCGCTGGCGTGGGGTTGGGTTTCATGGGTCTCTAGAAGAAGAAGCGGAAGAGTTGCTGCTTGTGGCAACTTAATCACCAAATTACAATGCAGCAACATTACCACAAAGTATGCAGAAGGCTTAGCTGGAGATGGAGCCAATGGCAGAAGTAGTGAGCGCTTAGGCTCGAGAAGTTCCTTCCAGCCCAGAGTGAGGCATGGTTGAGAACCCAAAGGCTCCTAAGTACATAGTAGAATGATGTAGACTGCAGTTATTATGTTTTGGGAAAGTATCCCCCGTAACAGTTCCCTAAACGCTTGGGGAGAGTGAGGCAAGGTTTATGGGCAGTGGATTTGAGGCTTTGAGGTTTAGGTCAGCGCGAGGGCTTTCGGGGCTTAATTGCCTCGGCCCCGCCCAAACCGGTCAGAGTGACCCCCCCGTCCCATCTCTACTAATTGGATTCCGGGTTACGTCGTAGAGGTTCTGCTGGCAGAGACTATGCTTGCCTCCCGCCCCCTTCCCCCCCCGCCACCCACCCTCTTCCCACACACCCACCCACCAACACTTCTTTTCTTCTTTGCGGCCTCCACCCCCGCCCCCTCCACCCCAACACACACGCACACACACAGACAGACGCAGACGCAGACGCAGACACAGACACAGCTTCTCTTTCTCCTTTGCGGCGAGCCATTTACTTGTCACGAGCGCATAGTGTCCACAGGCTTGTTTGTGATATTCCATTCAATTGTCATGAGCTTCAATGCTTCGGAGCCTCAGCATTAAAACATATACTCACGACATTAAATAAACGACATTCTGAAGCCAATGCACTCAGTCCCTCAAGACCTCACCTGTGTGACCTACCCGTCGCTTTCCGAAATAATGCACCACCTGCTTCAAGTATAGCCGGGCCGAGGCGGAAGACGCGAAGCGTTTAAAGTGTATAGAGGGTGTCTGGATTTGCGGTTTAGGGTTGAGTTCAAAACGGACCCGTAACCTGACTGAAAGGTCTGGCAGGGCTTCCGAAGAGGCTGGGCAGGTTGCACTGCAGATCTTCCGCTCTGTCAGTCTCTGTTGCGTTGTTGAACGCACCCTTCTATGTTGTTCAATGTTGTTCAGCGGACCGCAAACATAAACGATTCTTCGGATGAGGTTCGTAGAGTCTGCCTGTCAGAAACGCGTTTAGGCGTAGAGTTTAGGGGGTCTGGATAGAGTTTACGCTTTCCAGCTTAGGTGATCTGGATCGACCGTTGTCAGCACTCTCTGGCTCGCTTGGCTGAATCTTCTCTTCAAATGCGTGCTGCAACAGGAACAGTAACTCCCGTGCGTCCAAACGTGGGACGAGCAGACAGCAAAGATGGGCTGTTGCTGGCACTGAGGTCGCCGTTGCTAGAGCACATCCTACACCCTAAAAACAGCATATGTAGGAATCCTGATAACAAAAAACCAAATGTGCGGCGCTCTCAGTGCAAGTGAGCATGGAGAGAGGCGAAGGCCGACTGTCCCTTAAAGCTGCTTGCAGATCCCTGCGGCCAAGTGAAAGGCTTATACCCATAGTCAACAATGTCAAGACAACGTTATCCTGTCTTTGTATTTAGGTTCCAATGGAGACTATAGGTAGGGCTGTTAGGGTTCAAAGTGTGAGGATTTAGTGTTATGGGGGCCGCTAGGCTTCAGGTGCCCACTTTGCCCACCCTCCGCAACGAAATTTTCCCCCAGTATTTTTCGTTCCCCAGAATGATAATACTTTCCAAGCCCAACCAACGCCCGGAAGCGCAAAATCCTGCATATCGGTTCAGGCCTGCAGTATGAAGGGTGCCCAAAGCCCCTAAAGTTTCTCGTGGGGTTTTAGTCTAGGGTGTAGAGTTTAGGCTTTCTGAACATACGCTGTAACCCTAAAGTCTTCCACCATCAAAACAAACTCTGCGCATGCAAGAGTCGATCATCGAAGGCAACGGCGATGTGCCAGACGCATTGAACCCAAACTCCAGACCCTGAGGCCCCACCCCGCAACCCTAAACTTAAACTCCAAACCCTAAACCCTATAAATCTCAGAGGCTAAACCCCAAATCCTAAGCCACAAACCCTCGTGCATCAGACCACAGAGCTCTGCGGAAGGGACGACATGCAGGCGAAAGGAACGTCTGAAGCGAGGAGGAAATCTGGCACTTGTTGCACGAAGTCAGCGCTTGGGCTAGATGGAGCAAACACAGGTAACATGCTTGTATAGCTACAAGCATGCACATGTTGCATGCACTCATGCAACTCATGCATTTGGAATAGAATAAAAACTCCTATATCTAAATAACTAAATATCTATAAATATATAGATAGAATCTATACGGCTTACACATACACATACATAAACATAAACATATACACCATCACAGGGCTGTTGCACAGCGGAACATGATGCTATGATAGCGGGTGCACGGCACTTTTTTCCCCTCTGTTTTCTGGCTTATACCGCTTGCTCTCGCTCCCTCTCTCTGTCTGCATCTCGATGACACTGTACAAAGACCACACCTGCCTGTCGGATTTGCAACTGGATGTCTGTGCCGGGGCAACGCGCGAAGCTTCATTGCGAGCAAGTGCGTAAACGCTTCAGAACACTTCTGTTAATGCTGGCTCTGGCCAGCAAAGATAAAAAGCTGCAGAGTGAATTAAGCCACCCGAAGGGTCCATGTAAATCTGCACTATACACTTTAGCCTTAAAGTATCCCTTCTTCAGAACTTTAAGTATGTAGATTACCTGTACGAACTGGAAATTGGCACCTAGGGCCGAACCTGTCTTAGTTTCCACATGGGCTCAGCCACACGCTCCCAGGCTACCATGCAAACCTCGGGCAAGCTCCCGGGATGAGCTTCGCAGGGGCTTGGTTTCTTCAGGCTTCTATATGGGGCTCAGCAGGATGTTTCTCTTTTGGTTTTCTAGGGTTTGGGGGCTTGGGTGTTTCGAGTTTTTTTACAGTAGTTGGGTTTACTGCTACTTGTAATGGTGGTAGGATGACAATTCTGCAACCTCCATCAGGTACCTAGAGAAACCAATGCACCTCTAAAACAGAGATACGACTCTGAACGATTGAAACCTTATCTTTTGTAAGGTACCTTGGTTACTCTAGGTATGTTCATGAGGCCTGAATTGCTGCCCTCCACCATTTTGCAACCGAACGCGGGTTCATGTATGAGGACCTTCGTTTTACAGTGCCCAAAAGGATCCCTTTGGCCTCACAAAGGGGCCTTATTCACTAGAACAGGGTTTTGGGTCTGATCTACTAGCTAGATTGTATAGAAACTGACTTAGCTTAGTGTAACAAAGTTTGAGGGTCTCTTGTACCCATTATAGTCTTTACGAGCTACCTTACTTACATGATTCCAGTAGGGTTTCTCGGTCTGGTGTACTCTGTCGAGACTATCAGATGCTGACATGCTATCTCCAGTTTGCGCGACCCTAAACCCTAAACCCCCAAACCTATTAAAGCCTAAACCCTCAAATTCCGACCCCTGTGATAATCCCAAGCCTTCGGGCTCAGGGCTTTGTTTTCAGGGTTGCCAAGGAATAACGGGGGCGAATGAGACCATAGTGAACTATATAGTAGTGTACCGTACTATACTATGCCATCACTATAACAGTACTATAGCTATACTGGACTAGACTTTACTGCACCGTGCTATCCTACACTACATTATACTTAGTTGCTGAGTTCATAAGCCCCTCAAAGTGTACACTTTTAGTTTTGTAGTGGGTAATATTATCCCAAAAAGTGTAAAGTGTATCCACTCAGCTACTAAGTATACGTACTCAACTGCCGCATGCCACACTATGTGCGTCTGCGAGTTTGGCATTGAGGTCCTTCAGGTTTGGGTGCATTCAGTAGTCGCGTTAGAAGGCAGAGCCTGAAACAGGGAAGGCATACGACTACGGGTTTAGGGTTCGGGCTATCGAAAGTGCACGAAGGATAGAGCAACGAACGATGCAGATCACCTTCAATCCTCACTCCTGAGCCCACCCAAAGTCCCTGCACACCTTGTGCCTGTTGCAGTCCCGACTTGGTCCAAGCGGCGTGGCACTGATCCTGCAGTGCACTAATGATGAGCTACAGCTCTTCTGACAGTATAAGGCTCAGGATTAAATACGGTTTTAAAGGGTTGATTTAGCTTTAGGTGTGAGGGCTTCGGGGCTCAGGGTTTAGGCGCTAGGCTCTAGTCCAGGTTTAGGGCCAGTTCAGGGTGTAGGGTTCATTGCTCATGACTTCTGGAAAAAGGCATTATCAAGTGCTGCCGTGTGTGCAGCTTTGTCCGACACGCATGCAATGGCAAGGGGCTTGCTGTGGCCAACGAGCACGAGCAGTATGCTATTTTGCATAGTCGCGCATGGCGTCAGTCGACCCAAAGAAGTTATGACTAAGACTGAGGGTCTTACGGGTATATAGATTGCTATACCCTGCGGGTCCCAATACCCTCATCGTAGGGTTTCAAGTACCACAAACCTTTCAGAGCATGGAATTTGGGACCTCCAGGCCTTCATGTTTGAAAATGTTGACCCTGTGCGGTACACGTACAACGTCGGGGCCACTGCGCGAAGACTCAGGGACGACTTTGCTTCGGGAATGTAGCTTCTGTTTCAAGCTGCAGCAAACCACATGTACGAAGGAGAGTCTGGATAAATAGGCTGGGTCTTTTATACTCTAAAGGAAATAGCAAACCCTAATAAACAAGATGGGCAGCTTTCCAATCCCCAAGGCAGCTTGCAGCTTGCGGCACAGGTGCTAGTATTTTGAGTAACTGGACAATGAGACGTCAAACAAGGTGCGCGATGTCATGGTACAACTAGAGTTGATCCTTACAGGCTACGACTGCTTCGAGGTAGTGTAGCATTATTGCCACCGATGCTATTGTCATTGTTAATCTTACTATCATGATTGCTTTTATCGTTCATATGATCACTATTGATCAGCCTAGGAGTGTTATCAGTCTTGTTTCCGCTATTCTCATTATTACCAAAAGGGTTTTGCAGGGGAAACATCAAACGATGGTTTGCAATGCAGGCCCCAAGAATGATCCCTCCAAGTATATGTATATACTTGGAAGAAGACCCTAACTTGCATCAGTTTCAAGTATCACCTTGGCTCTTCAATGCGTAAGCCCGCGAAGGAGCTTGAACTTGCAGATTTAATTTAATGGTTGTTGTACGAGCTCGCAGAAATCATGAACGACAGCAGCCGCCCACAGGCGACCGGCGCGAGCTCGTCGTGATGGTGTCAATCTTCGACAACAGCCATCCGGTCACGTAGCTCTTCCTCAGCATTCATGCTTTCAAGGCGTTACGGTTCAGGGATTTTCGGGGAAAAAGACGTGGCGATTAGGGTCTGTGTCTTTTTATGTTGTCTCTGTGACTTGAAAGTCAAGGCAGTTTAAGGATCTTCCGAGCATATACATAAGGATTCGGTGTCTGGGGTCGGGGATTCCCGGCGTGGGGCGCAGACTGCGGAAGGAGGGTACAACAGGATCGATGGAGCGTTCTTGAGTCTGAAGCGCTTCAGGGTTTGGGTTTATGGAGTGTGCGAGCACAGGATACGTACGAAGCTGAGTGCTTGAAACTGGAAGTGATTCAGGTCCTGTAAACCCTAATCTGAATCCAAAAGCTCCTACACTTCAGACGCCATCTATTCAGCATCGGCTCAACCTAAACCTAGAAACCCAACACTAGACACAGGGAGTTCAGGGAGTTCGGGAAATCGGGACTTGGAATTCGGGCCTTTGCGCGTTTCCCTCGTGTTTAGGGTTTAGGGAGGTCTCGCGCATTCTCTGGGCCCAAACCCCAAATCCTAAATCCCAAGCCCTGAACTGGAAATTCAAAAGCCCTAAACCCTAAACAGCCAAGCCCCCCTAAGCTCCAGGCTGTAGACCCTAAGCCCTAACCCCTAAATCCTTGGAGCCTAATATCGGGGCCACAATAATTAGAATAGGGTTTTGGAGCCCTTTATGCTATAACTATAATAAGGAACCCCCAAAATAGTATTGGTTATTATTTAGGCCTCTATATTAAACCGCCTCTGTGCGCTCTCAAAGTGGCCAACTGGCGGTCAACACGAGGAGGAAACCTAGGTTACAGCAGCCGGCCATTCACGTTAAGGCTCAAGGTTTACGCGTTTTGGCTCAGGGTACTACGCACCCTAAACCCCCTGAAGCCCAAACCCAAATCCTGTATTACATTTAACATACACCCCTAAACCCGAAACCCATGCTTCAACATCCCCAAGTTTGGGCGTTGCAGGGCTTAGCAATACCTGAGAAGTTGACGGCTCAAAAGGCTTACCCTCCTGCAGGTCCTTCCATAAACTTCGGGTCTTTCAGTCCATCCCTAACTGTAAACCGCAAATGCGCAGTGTAGGGGGAATCAATACCTGTACCGGATGCTGCAGCATTGAGGGTGTTATGACACGTCAAAGATGACAGTTGGTGCGATGAGCAATTCTATCTCTGTCTATCTCTGTCTCTTTCTGTTTCTCTGTTCTAGGTCCCCGAACCCGAGACCCTCAAGAATTGATTGAAGTCCCTCTCTCTCTCTCTCTCCATAGCCGTGATAGCCCTCCAGTGCTGCTTTCTTGTGTGGGTGGGCACATTGCGCTCCAGTCTTAAGCCCTCATGCTAGCCTCACGTTGAGTCAGGCTTAAGGGTTTCAAGGGCTTAGGGTACTGCACCTTGATGGTCAACAGCTACTTCTGCTTCTCCACAAGACCCTACTTGGAGGATGAGGCGACTCAGCGAGATTTTTTGTGATTCGGGTCATGTACAGTTGCGTAGTTTATAGCCCTACCACCTCCCATGAGTTGCAGTTGAGGTCCCTGGTAAACTACACAAAGGCCGGGCCTTTCTTGGTGGGCCTTGTGCATGACACTTCGTTCATAGTTCCACATCTGCATCGTTCTTGCTCTCCATGTTGCGGGGTATCGTCCTTAAGGCTGTGCCTCCTACGAGAGCGCGAGAAGCAAACTGCATGCCTCTGATTCGCGTCAAGGGCTCCAAGGCTTACTTGGGCTCACAGCTACAAGTGGGGGTTTCCGAAAATACGGGATCCTAATATAGTACCCTAAATAGTAGGATCCGTATTATAACGACCTCAATATAAGGTACCCCTAATTTTCGGAAACTCCCATATCAGTACTTGTACACTCCTGATCGCCTTGCTCCTCCAACCCTTGCAAGGCAGAACAGCTTGGAACCTGCCCGGTGGTTTGTCTAGTCGTCTTCAGGGCTGTCGGAGAAGCAATCGGCCCTGAAAATGTGCGAAGGACATCTCTTAGTCCCTCATGGGCTTAAAAACGGGGCCTTCATAAGTATAATAGGGCTCCTTTTTGGAATTAGTTTATAAGGGCCTTAAGGACTAGTACAGGGTTTTGGGGTATATTATACGGTAATATGATACGAAACCCGGCAACATAGCATTGGTATTCATTCCGACCCTATATTAGACATTCACATAAACCTTTATCGTCCTAGGCACGAACCGCCGTAGAAGCGGGAGGACGCAAGCCGTGCCACGTCACCGAACTTCATCTTCTTGAGCACCTGGCTATGTCTGATGAGAGCCCCATGGCCTAAACGTATTTAAGCTTTAGGGTTGTTAGTGGTTCTCGTCCAGTTGTGATTGTTAGCACTGCTGCCTTTCACTACCTTCGATAGTCCGCTTACTTTTTCGGTTATGTTAAACATCGCCAATACCAGCAAACACGAAGCTTGGCTTGGGATCGAAACTTGCTGGGAAGACCTGACCTGGAGCAAGATTACCTGCACCTCACCTTCTGAATCCTAGGATCGTGTCTGGACCCTAAACCCTTACCCACGGATGAAACCCCTGATTATGGAGTTTAGGGTAACGTACCTACCCTAAAGGGCCTAGGGAAAAGTGACTTTCTCCTACCGTGGCATCTTCGTTCACACTAGACTAGTGTCCCGCTGATGAGAGGAAAGCCCCGGCAGCACAAATAGCGAAGATGTTGTCATCCCAAGGTGCACTACAAGGCAGGAATCTTCTTCGGAGCTTCGGACTTTGGGGTTCGAAGACCTGCTGGGGCTTCAGGGTTGGATTTGTTTAGAGTTTAGGGGTCAGGCACTCTCAGCACCTTGTCCAGCGCATGCGATCTCTGTCTCAGTGTTGGCATGTGCACCTTATGTTGCAAACAGGCTCTGAGAACCTACTACTGTCCATGCCTTCGCCACGGGTGGAGCTTAAGGGGACAGAATTTGTTTCTGCTTGGCTCGTCGCATGGGGCTTTGGTGATGTGCCGTCCCCCAGAAAGGATGCTCCAGCTGTTGCGAGGCGTCAGAACACTGCTTCAAGGCACCAGAGCAGTTAAGGGACGAGCTCTGTAAGAGACGAACGCAGGACACCGACCCTGATGAATTCGACTGCCGGGTTTCAGGCTCTCAAAGTTCGGGTTTCGACTTATGGGTTCGGGGTTCACGGCTCCGGCCTGTTTCAAGGAGACGAGTCGTGCAAAAGCCCTCAGCCCCACAACGTCTACTCGCCCCTGGCAAAGCATAAGCCACCCTTCCAAAACCAAAGAAAAAAAGCTGGTACCCGCTAGAAGAACCTATATAGACTCCTATACTCCTATAGTACCATATAGTACCCTTAAACGGGCCCGTTCGTAGGAAACCCTATACAAAATCATACACTTTACAGGCTGGGAAGCCGATGGGCCCAAGGTCTAAAAATCCTAAACCCCAAGCCCTGAAACTCCGAAAGTCTTTTACACCGACGAGGACCTAAACCTGTAAACCCTAAGGTATGGAGCTTCCAGCCCAAGCCAACCTCCAAAACGGCATACCCTGAGCCGCCAGGCCACACCGACACTGAGGCTTTGGAGCTCGCGGTGGAAGGACCTTCCCACTCTTTCAACGAGAAACAAAACAACACGTAAAAGGTACCCCCTATACTCTCCTTATAGTCTAAGAAAGCCTTTGAAGGACCTAAACCCTCAACCCTCAAACAGATTCCTAATAAGCCTACATTCTATTTCTTGGGCACTAGAGACTTTTTGGGCTTGAAGGACCTAGAAAAAGAGCACCCTATAAACCCTAAACCCCCAAAAAGAGCAGTAAGGGAAGGACGAGATGATCGGCGCGGTGTCGCCTGCCTGGGCCATTTCCTCGGCCTTGGCCTGAACCAAAGGTAGGGACAGCTTGGAAGCTTGGGATTTCAGGGCAAGTTTAGGGTGTAAGGTTTAGGGTTTAGGCGTGAGGGTTGGGGCGTATATAGGGTCTTGTAGAGGTATCTCGGGCAGGAATTTGGGTCTTGGCTCCTGGTCCTAGCGTCCAGGACGCCGGGATTCGCTGCGGTATGTTATGGCCTGGGTGTCCTTGAGAATAAGGCTGCTGCTTCTCTCGGTTTGTCTTTTGGGGCTTGGGCTTGGGTGTAAAGGGTGTTTAATCAGGGTTTAAGATTTATCGGGCGCGTGCAGTCCGTAGGGGTGCAACTCGCACCATTAATGCGCACCAAACATTGCATTTGACTGATGCTCCTTCGCTCGTCTGCTACCCTGATGGGGCAGTATTTTCGCAGTTTTTATGGTATGCACAATTTCGTGAGCTGGTGGTGTGGTGGCGTGGTGGTGTCAGCTGTCAAGGTTCCGGCTCGGGCTGCTGCTGGACGATGCCTTTCTGCTGCTGTTGATGGTGTTGGTGATGTCACTTACACCGACAACCCTAAACCCTAAACCCTACCCCCTAAACCCTAAACCCTACCCCCTAAACCCTAAACCCTACCCCCTAAACCCTAAAGATCCATATAATGCTCGTTGCAAAGCCCGCCTCGAGGTGTGGAAGCAGTATCACGAGAATCTCAGGCCTGCTGAACTCCTCCGAGTGAATCGGAGCGCTGAGTTCAGAAAACCCGAAGGGTCCTTTAAAGGACCCAATACTTAGGTACTCGGGTTTAGGATAGTAGTTTTGTAGCTCAATGGTTAGGAGAGTATATGATTATTAGGTACTTGGACCCTTAGGGAGTGGCGTGTTTGCAAGCATGCTGCTTGGACTGTTTCAGGGGGAGATACCTCCGGCGTGAATAAAGATTACCTATAGTCTCTATTGTAGTTCCTTTTTTGGTTAACAAATTTTACGGTTAGGATCCTATAATAAAGATTTTGGTTAACCAAAAAAAGGAACTACAATGGAGACTCTAGGTAGGGTTGAGGGTAGGCAACTTTGCTCAGGATACCGGTAGCTATACGGCAAAGGCACGGTTGAGCATCTCGTTCTTATTGTTTAGGGCTTAAGGCTTCATTCGTGGTGCGTTGGGTGTTGCTAGTTAGAAAGCGGATCACAACAGTCACCACGCAAACAAAAGTCACGTCAGCATTGCAGGATGCTGGTACTAAGGCCTTGAACCTGAACTTAATACAGGGGCCTTATAGTAATTAGAATGGGGGTTTGGGGGCATATTATACTATACAATAAGGAACCCGCGCAATAGCATTGGTAATTTTTGACCCCTATAGTAAAGTACCAGACCCGATCCTGAGGACCCCCCAGGCAAAAGATCGCTTATACTATACACTTCTATATTCGGGACTACAAGGGTTCTTAGCATGATTACCAATACTATGCCTACTATACTATACTTGTATTAGGGGCTAGCATTAAACCTCTTGTACCATACTCATATTAAGGACGACAAGGGGATATCAGCATCATTACCAATGGTATACCGACATCTAACTACATTAGCTTAAACCCTAAACCCTGACATTAACTACCTACGGACACGGCAAAAGAGCTCTGGTCCGGTCTCTGTGTGTCGGACCGCTCGGCAGTTCGACGCTGACATGGCCAACGGCTTTAGGGGTTTAGAGCATCTTAACCCAAAGAGCCCACTTTTACAGGTTTATATTAGGAAACCCTAAATAAGGAACACCAGCAAGGTAGGTGTTAGAGGCTGCGGGTAGGTGTGATTACTGTGATTAACACACCCAGCGTAGCCTTGTTTATTCTTGTATAGTTATCTTCCTTCGCGTTGGAAGTGCCAGGAACTTTATGACTGTGTGATGTAGAATTTGTCCAGTGGTGCTTATGGTGCAAAGACCCCTCTCAAAAATGGAACCTAACTGTCACATTACTCGTGGTACATATGCAAGTGTTGCGTATCGCCCACACAACACCGGCGCTGATTTCGCCCGTTTCACGGTCTCAGATTCAGCCTACAGCCAAGACACAGCTCCCCAAAGGAGATCATTCCACAAGCAGGGCCCGACAATTTAGACCAGAGCTTTCTTATGGTTCCCTAAACCCTAAACCCCCAAACGCTAAACCCCTAAACCCTAAACCCCTAAACCCCTAAACCCTTATAAACCCTATGGTTCAAGGGTGGGAGCTTCAGTCCCTGGTTCGGGTTTGGGAGTTCAGGGCTGGAGGACGGCGGGCCCGAGGTTCTGGGTTTAGGGTTTAGGGCTTTAGGGTTTTAGGGTTTAGGGTTTAGGGCCCCAGAATGAAACGCATAATCTTTCAGAGCCACACTTTTGCAAGCGATCGGAACAAGGGGACGACGGACATCTAGCTGTGCAGATGCCTCCAAATATAATGTAATAAAGCATACGTGTAGTATGGCTATCTTAAAATAGAGAGACATATAATGACAATACCACGTAATGTGCATCTCCCTAAACCCTACTAAACCCTACTAAACCCTACTAAACCCTAAACCCTACTAAACCCTAAATCCTGAGCCGGTTACTTTGTACGCTTCAGCCGGGCCTGAACCTGCGCTTCAAAAATGTCGTAGCCATGTCAGTATGTGGGAGTTTCCGAAAATTCGGGCTACCTTATTTTGGGGTCCTAAGAATAAGGATCCTACGATTTAAGGCACAATATTAGGGTCCCCTAGTTTCCGAAACTCCCATGTCAAGATTTGTTGTAAGAAAGCTCAAAGTACAAGGATGGCAGGCACAACACAGTAGGCTATTGATATTGGAGTCCCAGGAAAGAGTTTCGGGAATATACCTTTTTACACTTCCTGCCCCATGTGCCTGCAATACGAAGCGCTGCTTCTTGTTCAGGGACGGCGGACGTGGCTCATGGTAGAGGTGACAGTAATCACCTGGGCTGAGAGTAGCCCTAAACCGTAATTGGACGTTGAACCCTTAACCTTAATCAGCCGGGCTTTAGACTCTACAACTCCGTCCAGCTGTGATGTAGAGGCCTGAATGATTAGAACAGAGATTCATGGTAGATTGTGGCAACAGATGCTTTGCGATGGCGGCTCTAAGAACATAACATCCTGACAATCATCTCTCAGACTTGTATTTAGCGACCCTCAGGCCTAAACGCGAAAACCCTCAATCTTACTTGTCCAGTATTCTAGAGGAAAGGTTAACGGTTGGGATTGCATAGGGGTTATACAAGACACAAACTTGAGTTATCTAATAACTACTAAGATATTACGAGGCCTCGTTCACTGATGTTTATTTACTGGTTTCGAGTTGCAGGCTCCGATTGTTCAGGGGGCTCACGCCTGGGCCCCAAAGCATCGTGGACTCCACCAATAGCCAACGAGCTACCCAGAGGTTGTGGTTTCAAAGCACTGTTTTGAAAAACCCAGACCCAAACTTCAAGAACGGCTGAATGATCAATCCCCAACGCAAGGCTGCGCCCCGAGCATTGGTCTGGAGGTGGAAGGTGAAACTGCCCAACAACATGACAGCTCACAGCCCCAAAATCTCTAACGACCGCACAAGCAACGCAGCTGTACCCAAAACATACCTCAAAACCCTACTGTAAGGGTTTAAGACCCTATACTTTAAACTACCATAACCTACATTTTGTGTAGTTTCCTATACATAAACCCCAAGACTGGAGAAGGGGTACCATAATATCCAAAACCCTAGAGTGCCATATGGGAGCTTCCGAAAATTAGGGGTACCTTATATTGGGGTTCCTAAAATAAGGATCCTACTATTTAGGGTACTATATTAGGATCCCCTATGTTCGGAAACTCCCATATTCCCATTTCCTCCCAGGTGACAGCGCGCCCCTGCTTGGCATTGCGCAGCTGCGAAGAAAAGGCACGGACGCCTACCTAAGTTGCATCTTCTTCTACGATTGTGGGCTTCGGGTTTAGGGTTTAGGGTCTCGGCTGAGTCTTCTTTAAGGTTTTAGGGTTTTGGGTTCAGGACCTCAGTTGCATCTTCTTTAACGTTGTAGGCGGTATGTGGTTTTAGGACCTGACTGCTTCTTCTTTATGGTTTAGAGCTGCTGTTCTTCAAGTTAAGAAGCGGTAGGTTGTTGGCGGAGGGTGTAAGGCAGGCTTTCGGATTTAGGGTTTAGGGCAAGGTGGGTCCTCTATAGGCCGGTGCAGTTTAGGGTTGGGGGGTTGAGGGTTTAGGGGTTTAAGGTTTAGGGGCTTGCATGTGCCATTTGTCACACGTGCATTACTATCCAGCCATTGCATCTCAATCTCAATACAGGTGTTGACCACCTTGCTGTTCATTTAATCTTATGCTCCTAAACCCTCAACTTCAACCCTAAACCCGAATGTTGTCTGATAATCAAAGGGCGACCTTTCCCCAGTTTGGAGGCCTGATCCGGGTTTTGGAAGCCTCATCGCAAGGGTTTCGGGTATTGGGCCGAACTGGAGGATGCTGACACTACCCTCAGCTGCTTGAGCACCGGAGTTTCTGGCATGGGACCGAACAAGGGTCTTTTAGGCTTTTCAGGGTGCAAATGACCGCAACGACGCATCCAGAACATCGGAAACCCACCCCTGAAGAATGAAACTCACACATCCAGTATTAACTCTTGCCACCCCCCTCCCCTCCAAAAAAAAACACGCCATCGATTTGCCAAGTCCCGCATATCTGCGGCACCTACCTAGAGTCTCGATTGTAGTTCCTTTTTAGCCAAAATCTCTATTATAGGATCCTAACCATAAAATTGGTTAACCAAAAAAAGGAACTGTAATGGAGACTATAGGTAGGGTCTAAGTTGCCTAGCGCAAAGCACTACTCGTGGCCCCAAAGCTCTAAGGTCCCTCAACAAAAACCACCTAACCTCGAGACTTCCGAACTCTATACCCCTCCTTGAAATCAACAAACCCTAAACCCTAAACCCTATACCCCTCCAAGTGCAGCCCTCAACCACTGAACTGCAAATACCCCCGGGTGTAGGCTGCTTTTGACAGCTTGATTCTGTGAGTGCGCGTTTGCCATTCTCCAACACCTGGAAAACATGTCGCAGAGATGTCAGCACCCATCACGGAAAGATTATGCAACGGCAGCTAATTTCATGTCAAATGCCTTCATGCACACAAAAAAGCTAAACAAAGAGGACCGGTGAAGCAGCGACCCCTGCCTGCAAGACATGGATTAGCCTTATCTCCACGCTGGACCTCCAGTTACCCAAATAATGGGTTAATGGGATAGATATTATGTTAAAATATAAAATGGCCAGTAACCTAATATGTAAGTAACTGGGGCCCTGTTGTAGCCGTGTGGCAACAATAGGGATGACCCCGGCTTCCGTCGTTCGGCACGCAAGGACGCTCGTCGCTTGCGGCGGGTGCCGTGTCGGAAGGATCAGTCTGCACGGCCAGATGGGAATGGCAGAGGGAGATTGGAGCTGTTGGATTTTAGAGTTTAGGATTCTTGCGTTGTGGCGATTTGATTTTTCGGGCTTCCATTCGGGTTTGCAGGGCGTGCAGGAGTTGGGTTCAGGGTTAAGGGGCTCAGGGTTCGTGAGGCTTTCGTGCTTGAAGCTGGCGGTCTCAAGGAGGTGGAGTTTAAGGGGTATGGTCCCACTGCCCACAACAAGTCTTGCCTCAGTCCGAGTGCAGATCTGATACGTACCCTGTAAAGCTATGTATGGATACGTATATGTATATATGTATGTATGTATATGTATATGTATATATATATATATATTTATATTTATATTTATATTTATATTTTTATATTTATTTATATATATATATATATATTCATATCTATATTTATATCCACCTAAAGAGTATTTATATACATATATAGAGATAGAAAATAAAAAAAAGATAAATAGATAGCCCCAAAACATCCCAAAACCTCAAGACTGTGTCGAATTGGAGCGACTCAGGTTCAGAAGGCATCCGACAACTTCAGAGAAGGTCGTGCCGAACCCTCGTTCCACAGCATGAAACTTAAACACTCAACACGAAACGGTTAGGGTTTAGGGTTTAGGGTTCGGGGTTTAGGGTTTAGGTCTTAACCCTAAACCCGAAACCCTAATCTTGCACCCTTGCTCTTTTGAGGGTGTATGGTGGGTGCCCGAAGTGTCCCTGACATAGATACAATTTTAGGGCTGATGCTTTCGGGCTCAGAGCCTCAAACTACAACCCTCGACACAGCGAACATCTAATGCGCACATTGAGCTCTACACTTAGATGCCTGGCCCGAAATACAGGGGGGGCCCTGAACCCTAAACATGCATCCCCACACCCCCAAACCCTCAGCTCTCGACCTCTAACCCTAGAGCCCTAAACACCAAAACGCTAAACCCAACAACCCCAGACCCCGCACTACCCCAAGCCCGCAAACCCTAAAGCCCTGATGCACTAAGACATTAAGTGCCCAAGAAAGCCCTTCCTGAATCTCTGAATTTGTTGCCAGCGTAGATCCCTAAACAGTGATGGAGCACCACGACGACCATGACGAGGACGACCGAGAGAACCAACAAGGACCACCACCACCGCGACAGTCACGAGCTGCCAAAATGCTTCCCCCAAATACTGGTGGGACTCAAGGCCAAGGCCAACAAACTTTTTCCGAGGTATTTGCGAAATTCAAAGTTTTCGAAGCCAAAGGGGGGCCCATGTGTTTGTCCATGTGCACGGCTACCAAAACCAAGTTTCTTTGCTTTGAAAGCCATAGCGTGCTCCACACTGTTTCGGAAACGAAAAACAAACAAAAGAATCCCTAACCCTGACTGAATCTGAGTTACTGGGGCAAAACCTGTATATATATATATATATATAGATAGATATATGTATATACATACATGTATGCTCGCCCCCCCCCCCCGGTGACGGACCATGCCCTTTTCTTGTGAGTCGTAGTGCCCTAGCTTTCCGGATTTCCAAAAACGCCAAAATTTCAAAAAAATCCAAATTTTCCAAAAAGGTCGCCCTTATCTGTTGGAAAAATCTTGTCCATTAGGTCTAGCAATTTGGGGAAATTTTGTTTTGTTCAGGGTTTAAGCTTTAAGGCTTCGGGTTTAAGGTTCAGGGTGTAGAGTTTAGGGCTCGAAGGATTGAGACACCTCAGAGACACCTCGCTGAGAAAGGTTTCTAGGATTTCGGGTGTATGGCAATGGTTGAGGGTGCATTTAAAGGGTTCAGGGTCTAGGGTTTAAGGTTTGTAGTGCTTGCATATATCTATATTTATATCTGTATATATATATATATATATTCACATCAACACTCCCCCTTTGGCCACTGGCCTGTCCACCCTCCGGGATCTGACGTAGGGCTCGAAGCATCTCGTCTACCCGCTGTGGTAAGTTGCGAAGATCTGCCCTGATTTAGGGCTTTTGCGTGTTTAAGGCTTAGGGGTTTAGGGTCAAGGTTTAGGGGTTTAGGCTTACGAAATAAGGGGTTTTGGGTTTAAGGCTTGGGGGTTTAGGGTTTGGGGTTCTATGAGGGAGAAGGGCTGCTGAAGGGATGTTTACGGTTTCTACAAGACTTTAGGGTTTGGGGTTTACGCTGTCACTGTCGGAATTTAGGATATTGGGCCTTATGGCTTAATGTTTCGGGCATGGGCATGAGGCTTCTGCTTGGGGCTTTGGCTTCTGGGTTAAGCTCTGAATTGTTGAGGATGCCAAGATGCGGCATCCGAATCGCCGGTTTGATGGCTGTGTAAGCCGATGACTAATAACCCCGCGCCTACCGCAACAACCCCCCCGCCCCCCTCCCCCTTGTAACGAGCAAACCCTGTCTCCGAAGATCAGGGATCCCAATATAAGACCTGCTTTGTTGTAAGGAGCCACAAACCCCCAAACCCTAAACCCTACTTTGCTGTAAGGAGCCACCTGTAAGGTTCTAATCCGGGGTCACCAGGCACGGAAATCTCTCGGTCTGCAATGAAGCATCCGGATTAAGGTTCGGGCTCGGGGTTCACCTGTGACCCCAAACCATACCTAGGTTCCGCAGTAGCCCCTTAATAATAAGGGTACCCTTTTTCCTACTATTCGGTTTTAATAAGGGAACCCTAAAAGAAAAAGGGTACAAGGGTACTACTGGAGAACCTAGATACAAAATAGTACCTTAGCTAGAAGGTAGAACCCTTAACACGGCAGTTCTATGGATCCCCCCCGGTGGGGTTTATAGGGTTTAGGGCTAGGGACTGCGAACTCGGGGGCTGTGGACTTCGGATAGAAGATCGCGGTTCTGGGGTTGAAGGGTTAGCAGCAACGGTTAGCATATAGTATTATAGGGATTAGGGTTGAGGGTTTAGGGTTTAGGGATTTGTGGCTCATGGGTTTGGGGTTTAGGGATTTGGGATTTAGGGATTGAATCGGGGTGAGGGTTGAGCTATTTATTGTAATCTCAATAGCAGGAACAGCTTTCGGAGGGCCGGAAAACAGATCAAGGTCCGAAGAAAACCGAGCGAAGAATCGAAGTGTAGTGCCTTAAACTTTTGAACCCCAGACCCAAGTCTGAACCTAAGTCCATGGTTACACTCCAAACCCCCCCCAAGGAGGCTCTCATGCAGCCGAAATACTCAAAGCAAAAACAATGGATCCAGGATCCCTCAATCATAGGGACCCTTACAGGGGTGGGGGGAGGGGGGGGTATTCCCAGAATAAGGACCTAATACGGCCTATTTAGGGAAGTATTGTCCCCTACCCCCCTCCCCTTACCCCCTAAGGGTCCCTATGACACAATCTGCTTTGGTTTCGGTTATAGGGCCCCGTTCTTGGCGACCATCCCCTTCTTCAAAGGATCCCCACTGTCTATATCTGTATTGATTTTCACATATCTATCTGTGTATATATAGATACATACATATATATATATATACATATGTATATATATATATATATATATGGATCGAGAGAGAGAGAGAGGGAGAGGGTAACAAAAAATCATGGTTACATTGGGACTGACCCTGAGCTACAACTCTTGACCGACATTTCTCGCAACACTAAACCCTAAACCCTAAACCCCCCTAAACCCTAAACCCTAAACCCCCCTAAACTCTAAACCTCAAACCACTAAACCATCAACTTGTGAGCTAGGCCGAGGCAGCGACTGGATCGCTTCGTCGGCACCTCCAGCTTTTGGGGGTGTGTTGCACGGTTTTCTGTGGAAGTGAGGCGTGCTTGCAGTTTTTGGGTTTAATTGTGGGCATGGCTTAGTATAGGGTTCAGGGGATGGGGGCTCTGCTTCCAGGGCACATTAATATAGCGCGACTTCAATATCTCATAAATCGTTGTGGTTTTAGTGCAGCTGCTGTGGTGTAGGGCTTCGGGATCCCATTTTTCGAAAACTCGCGACAAGATCCGTATGGAAAGCCCAGCGCTCTACCCTACGGAACTACACTGAAGGCTCGGCTTGCGACGGTAGACCCGGGGCTGGGTTTCCAGCATGCGGTCATTACTCTGATAATTTTAGATACTTAAATGGCACAGTCATCATGATCTTCACCACCAACATCAGCATGGCTCAGCATCATGATACTTACCTTTGGTTAGCAGGGAATGGAGGAATGGGGTACAATTATAACTACTATTACTACCATTCCCCCATTCCCGACTAACCAGAGGTAAGGATAGTCGTTGCAAGCAGAAAGACTATGAGGTATAAGCAAAAGACCAAAGCCCGCTCCCACATGGGAGTTTCCGAAAATTAGGGGTACCTTATTAGGGTACTATATTAGGGTCCCCTATTTTCGGAAACTCCCACATGCATAATAGAGATGGATCCGAATAGAATGATATGCAACGCTCGTCCCCACAAGCCTCCCAGACTTTCTTCCTACCCGCTTGCAGTTAGAACGTGCATGGAACCCCAAACCCTGTACCCTCCATCCGCAAACTTCGGATGTTTCGGGTGTTCGGATTTCAGGGCTGTGGGCTTTGGACTCCACAAAACAGCGCGCCCTGAAAAATCACTTTGTTGAACCTGTTACTCTCTTCGGGATGCAAGTACTCTTTGTTTCCTGGTGGTTTTGGCTTGAGGGCTTAGCACTGCAATGGGCGATGGTCCCACAATCATAGCGATCGCCCTCCCTATCCAGGGTCCCCGCAATCGACTCGACGACTAGGTGAAGCAGATCGTACTCGCCGAAGAAGAGGCTTTTCTTCATTCACCTGAACGTGAAGTTAGATTGTTTAGGCGGGTTTCGGGCTAGTGTAAACTCTTAGCCACAAGCCGTCGCTAGTCTTTTGTGGGTCGGCTTTCCAGGCTGCTAGGGCCTAGAAAGTTCACACTTCCCAGTAAGGACCAAAAATCACAAATCCAGGAAAAACTAAAAGAAACAACACTTTTGAGGAAGTAACTGCCCAAACACAAACGGTTGTGCCAGGGGACAGGACTCAATGAGGCATTCGACCCTCTGGGTGATCGGAAGGGTTTAAGGTTTAGGGTTCAAGGTCTCGGATGTAGGGATTAGGGTTTAGGGTCTAGGGATTAGGGTTTAGGGATTAGGGATTCGGGTTTAGGGATTAGGGTTTAGGGATTAGGGTTTAGGGATTAGGGTTTAGGGATTGGGGATTAGGGTTTATGATTTGAGGTTTGGGGTTTGTGCACCTCAGGGCAGGCGTTGCTTGATCCAGTGGTAGCCAAGCCGCATTCCGAAATCTTAACCTGACCCCTAAATACCCTGGAATGTCATCCAGCGGAACTGCCGGCCTCAAGTTCATGGCATGGTTGCAGGGGCAGGAGCGAGGAGCTTCTTACTACCCCAATAAGCCACAGAAATGAAAGGTTAAACTAAACTACAAGAACCCAAAAAGTTTAAAGGTTGGGTATTGGTGATCTAAGGCTTGTGGGCAAGTCTGGGGTGAACCACTGCCGAAGAAGGTGTGGAAAGTGTAGCCTTCCCATCCAAGACTATGAAGATGACAGTCATCATGCAGCCAATATGGGAGTTTCCGAAAATTAGGGATACCTTATTCTATAATAAGGATCCTACTATTTAGGCTGCTATGTTGGGTCCCCTGTTTTCGGAAACACCCATATCGCAGCTGCCCAAGGGGCTCGGTCCCGTCCTCTGCGTCCAACTACAATGACTGAGTGCCACGAACCAACCTGAAGTTTCGAAATCCAACGCCGAAGTCCAAAACGCTCCCTCCGACTTGCTCAATGCAGAGACATCGTTCGACACATCCGGAATCCAAAGAATGGAAATACCTCTCGGCCTTGTACTTTCACCTTCATGCCTTCGGGTTCCTGCTTACTATGACTTTACTATCAAGTACCCCGCATGGTTACCTGATCATCAGGAGTGGGGCTCAGGGATTACTATGGTGGGTCATGTAACAATTAAATAGGCATCTCCCATAATGGTGGTACTGAGGATCCTATAAGCTTGCTGGGAATCGACAGCCTTCTGCAAAACCATGTGTCACTATTCGCTTCGGGGATCTCTGATCAACCACGTGATGATCCCTTCTTTCTTATAACTTACTACTAACTACCCTAAACCCTAAACCCTAAACCCCTTATTCACACCCTTCAATCCTCACCTGAATGCAGGTCCGCACATACACGAGCTGCATGGCTGAATCCGGGGCTGACCCCGGTGCTGAGATGAGAAAGAGAGATACTACAGACCTGTGCAGACCCAACTGCTGTGGCTGGGACCCTGAGCCAACCATCAGCCACATGATATAGCGGCCCCAATACGGATTTTGTCGATTGTTGGTAGGTGTTCATGGGGTTTCGTATAATTAGAGGCCTTAAGATTCATAGTCGTGTTATGAGGTATCCTCCTGTTCGATCATGTGGGGGCTATATCAAGATGGGTATACTAGAGCATATTTCTTAACTTAGGACTTCTGTGTCATCTGCATCCGTCATGGCTTCCCAGAAAGGTTGGCATGTATCCTAGAATTGTAAACAACACCTTTGTCTAAAATGCTAAAACCCTAAAGCTCCACGTCCATGGTAAGACAACTGCCGTAGTCGCTAGAATAAGCTCTCGAGGTGTGTTCTCTTTCTGGGAATCCCAACATCGTTGCAAGTAGGATGTAGGTGCGCATGATCACCACTCCCGGACGGCAAGTTAAAACCACCCGGGAAACCTCGGGTGCCAATCACCCGCCGGATATTCCAAGCGCGAAGTTAGAACCAGATTTGTCGTTATTGCCCGGGGGCCAAGTTAGAACCACCCCAGGGAAGTTACACCCGCACCGCCCGGTAAACGACGCTCGTGCGAAATTGCGGCGACAAGGGTGGTTCTAACTTGCCGTCCGGCAGAGTATACTGCAACATGGAATGAAAATAGCACGAAACTCAACTCTGAACCATTCTGAACCCTAAACGATAGACCATCGAGAGGACTGGGGCCTATGAGTGCAGGGATTCGGTGCTGTAGGGGTTGCTTGCGCTCCTGGCAGGCCCAAGCTCTCAACTCTAAACCTTAAACCCTAGCTTAAACCCGAAAAGCTAAAACCAACAAATCCAAAACTCATGACCCCAGGCCCTACAAACCCCAAACTTTAAACCCTAAACAGCTCTACATAAACTCATAAACTGGGCTGTTAAGTAACCAGGGAGAAAAAAGTATAAACTTGTATTTCATAATGGTTCCTTTAAGAAAGAGATTAAAGCAAAATGCATTAAAGTATGGTACTCCGAAGCTCAGTAAAACCCAGACCCTACGACGCGCCAAACCTCAAGCTCTAAAACGCCCAGAACACTAAACCTACTATAGGGGCCTTAATAATTACAATAGGGTCTTGGGGCCCATTATACTATGATTATAATAAGGAACCCCCAAAATAGAATAGGTAATTGTTAAGGCCCCTATAGTATGCTCTGGCTCCAGCTCGTAGAGAGTGGCTAGAAGCTGTCCCTTTGGCCTCGTGGCTTCAGGGCTTCAGGGCTTCAGGGGTTTAGGGTTCCGGGGTTTAGGATTAACTTGAGTATTTTATAAAAGGATCTTAATGTTTGGAATACGGTTTGGGGAATAATATGGTGCAGGTTTTGAAGGATCGCTGGGGAGGAGAAGAAAAATAGAAGCTTGTTCTTCAGGCTTCTACATTCGGATTTCAGCACTTAGGGTTTAGAGTCTCAGGCAGGTTTGGGGCTGCACGGTTTTGGTGTTTTCATTTTATGGTTCAAGGTTTAGGGTAAAGGGCTTTGGGAATCATGGCTTTCGGTTTTTTGTATGGGCTTTCGGTTTTAGGGGTTTCGGGGTTCAGGGCAAACGGGTATTCAAATCCTACTAAGCCGGGGAGGATCTACCGGGTTGTGGATTTTGGGGTGTCGAAACGCGGATGGATGGCCAGAATCCACGAGTATGTGCTTCCTGGCTTGCAAGGTGTCAGCCGGTAGAGCTGTTATTGCAGTAAGGCGAGGCTTCGTAGCTGAAGGTTTAGGATGCAGGCTCTTGGCTTGTGGGTCTTAGCTAAACCTCACTCTATCAAATCAGCAGTCCGAAGCCCACACCTCCCAAACTGTCATCATCTGTGCTTGCAGCACTCCCGGCTGCTTTTTGGCCGAATGCCCGCCTCCACGTTGCCTGTTGCCCGCCGAACCCAGGTAACGCTGCCGCCTGCGCTTTTAGTGCGGTCTCGAGTTGGGGCGACGGCGGGATGCCTCAAGACATGAAAGCCTTGAGGTAGTACCCTACATGTCCAAAGTGCCTAGTAATCAAGTATTTGGGTTTCGGATAGTATTGCTATCTAACTATATAGCTGAGTGCTTTGAGGAATACAGTTTTTCGGTACTTGGAGCCAGGATTCGTGGGTGAGATTCAGGACATGGTATTTCTAGGGTTTGGAACTTAAATACAATATGGGTCTAAGATTTATCAGGAGAAATTGGAACTTCCAAGCTCTTTTGCTGCTACTTGCAACATCCCAAGAACCTCAACCAAAACAAAAAAAGTTCGGCCGGAGGAGTTAGAATAGGGCGTTGGGGGTGTGTTCTGGCAGGGACCGAAACAAACCTCCCAGGCCTGGACCAAACTCCCAGAGCACTCCGTCAGAACTCCTGTAATCTCAAACCCCAAAGCTCTGGCTAGGCCGTGGCCATGGCTGTCCTAGCTTAACAAGAACAGGACTACACTGTGGGTTTGCATGGAGTCTGTACCTTTCCGGCAAAGAGCGGAAGAGTCTTGTACTTCGTCCGCCTCCGCATCAGGCGTCCCGCCGCCGCTGTCATATCGAGGCCACAGACCCTCGGGTAGTCTGGGATCTTGGTTTACCGGTTTAGGGCTTAGCAGGGTAATGTTAGGTTATAGAGACTAAAGCTGGGAGTTTGCGGGTTTTGAGTTAGGACTCTGAGACTTCAGGGCTCAGGATTTGGGGTCCTGAGTGTCAGCGTGCAACAACCTAAGCTCTTCAACGGGCAGCCCTCTATCCCCATGTCAAACAAGCGGCTACTACAGAACACAGGGGCTTCAAGAATCAGAAGAGAGTTGTGGGGTGAGTACGACTACGCATAATTTACCGTATACTCGTACGTGGAGGGAAAGATCACGAATTAGTCAGACACCCTTTCTTGTAGCATTCGGGGTCTCAGGCGTTGCTTGTTAAAGGGTTCATGGTTCTCCAGAAGCACCCCGCAGACAGAAAGAGGTCAACAGACTTGCTGTATTTGCAGCAAACCTTAGTGATAGACGCAAAGTACTTCTCCGGACCTGCCGACAACATCACATCTCCGATACCCGAGAGATGCTGGGACTAGGAAATGGGGTCCCGGATCAGAGGTCCTGGCTTCGCAACATGATTTCCACAGATCCCTACTATAAAAAAACACCACCAAAGAACTTTGCAGAAACCCAAAAACGCACATCCTCTCAACTATCCCCACTACCCTGAAAGCTCCAAGTCCATGCAGAGCTCCTACATCTTCTGAGGAGTCGCACCCTAACCCCTAAACCCTACACCCCTAAAGCCCTAAACCCAAATCCCTGAACTCCTAAACCCTAAACCCTGAAAACCCTAACCCCTAAGCCCCAAAGCCCTAAAAGCCCGAAACTCGCAAATCTTCTGGATCTCCCGACCCATGAGGCCCCGACACGGAAGACGGGGGCCGAGCTCGAGTCGGACCTAGAAGCATTTAGGTTAGGCGCTAGGTTTTCAAGGTTTCGGGTTTAGGGCATAGGGTTTATTTTCGGGTATAGGGTTTAGGTAGAAGGGTTTTAGGTTTAGGGTTTAGGTATAGAAGGGTTTAGGATGGTTTAGGGTTTAGGTGGAGGCGTTTCAAGTTTAGGGTTGAGGTAGAAGGGTTTAGGGTTTTAAGGGTTCAGGGCTTAAGGTGTATTAGGGTGTATGGTCATAGAATGTCGACTTAGGATTTAGTTTTGGGGATCAAGGTTGAGGGCTTGCTGCTTTGGGGTTTAAGGCTTTGAAAGAGAAAGAGGTCTCTATGCCAAGAACCCTAGTATCAGCATTTGGGCCTGGGTTTCTGAAAAACTCCCGCAGGGAACTAAAGGAGAACCCAATCAGCTGCACGCGGCAAGTGATCTGTTTACGGCACCTCGCAGTTTAGGGTTTAGGGTTTAGAACAAAATTCGCAAAAGTCACCTCGAGGGTGCATGCAGTCGGCAGGCCCGAAGCTTCACGTGCCCGCGGATCCAGCTCAGGGTAAAGATTCTGCATTCCTCTTCCTTATTCGCTCTGCCAGACAGAGGATAAGGATGTAGACGCATCGAACCACCCTTCTTCTTCCACAATTTCTCCGACCCGCGCCCCCCTCGGACCTTCACTGCGCGGCCTCTGTCTGCGCTCGATGATCTAGGGGCCTTAATAACTCGAGGGGAATATTATACTATAGTTACAAAATTTGAAAAGGAACCTCCACAATAGTATAGGTAATTATTGCCCAGAGGCTTCATAGTAGTTCCTCTTTGGGGTTCATATTTGGAATCCCAAAAGGTAATCTCAAAGAGGAACTACTATGGAGCCTATGGGTAAGGCCCCTATAGTAGGGCGCACGGGCGCTGCTTCCGAAAGGAGCTGATCGACTCTGACTGGTGCTCTGGCTATACGTGGACTTACCACGGAAACGCCGGAGAAAAAGGCACCAACTTAGGTACCCATAGGCTCCATAGTAGTTCCTCTTTGGGCTTACCTTATAAGATTCTAAATATGAACCCCAAAAAGGAACTACTATGGAGCCTCTGGGTAGTTATTGTGATTCTATACTCGCTTCCAAAATCTCATTTAGGCTCAGGGGTCGCTGTTACAGGAGTGCCATATTCCTCGAACGGCTCAAAAAGAAAGGCCCAAAACAACCTACCATTGAACGTGAACCCGAAGTCTCATCCCCAAATCCATGTGCCCCCCATTTCATTTCAATAGTTTGAATATGGTGTTGGGGTATTTAAAAACACAGCTGTCCTACCGTATAGTATTGTAATTATTTGTAAGAATTCTGCGTCAGACTAACCTGCATCGCTGGGGTTCTGGGTAACCCCCCCCCCCCCCCACGGGCCACACCCACCGGAGGCGGGGGCACGGCGGGGGTCTTCGGGGGGGCTGGGGGGCTCTCTTCTCGGTACTGTGNCCCCCCCCCCCCCCCGCAGGGCACATCGATCTGAGGCATGCGCAGCAGGGGACCTGTGCAGCGGTCTCAGGGGCCTTCTCATTGTAACCGTGGAGCCTACGTGTCGAGCATACCCGCAAGACCGTAATACCAAGATGATTGGAGAACTCGTGCGAGTGCCGTCTTGCGGTTGAGGGGCGTCTGCTACAACGATGAGACGAGGCACGCATTTGGGTGCATCGTCAGCTGCCCTCATCTCCCTTAACTTCGAGCTAAGCCCTGAACCTACGCTAAATCGTAGCAGCCTGTACTTTGAACCCCACAATCCTACTCAATCCTAGAACCGAGAGCTTAACTACCCATTGACCTCTTCAAAATCACCTGTAAGGCCCGTTTGCCAGGGTAACTGCAGATGAACCCTTGGGGCTCTTGTAACATGGGTATACTACTGGACGGGTTTGAGATATATGCTCTAACATTGAACTTGAAATACACACTATCAAATTCGATGCTATACAACATTTGTTCATGCCCGTGCTCGCCTGCTGAATCAAGGTGGTCGTTGTAGAACAGCAAAACTCACACACAACAGGTAGTACTGTTGATGGACAAAATCCTGCATTACTTTAAGTACCCTAAGCTATGGGAATTGTGGTATGTTCCTTTTTTTGTGGGTAGCGCAGGATTTTCTCCATCAGCCGTATGGCTAGCATCCAAGCAGAAAAACAAACAGTTCCTCCTGCAGCCATCTGGAACAGCAACTCGAAGCCTCGATGTTATGCTTTCCGACAGGAACTTCGCTAAGCACTTAGAGACTCTGTATCCACCATGTAAATACCTTAGAGGGTTTACTTGGAGGTTCATGGGTAGTTATAAGTAGGGTTATAAGTCCCCTAATATGAGTTATAAGTATAGTAGGGTTTATCGTTTTGGACCATCGGCTTTCTTATATAACCAGAAGAGTCAAAACCTACACCCGAAGAACCCTAAACCCGAAGACCCTGCAAAGCCCTTCAAGAACTCGTTTAAAACCCTAGCAGAACCCTAAACCCGAAGCCCCAAAAGTCAAAGACCAATGTGAACCCGGAGGTTCTTGCATGAAGGCTGCTCCGTCCTGACTGCTCCAAGCATTGCTCCAAGCCAGCCAGCTCATGGTGAACCTTGATTTTGTCATGCTGGCTTCAAGCCTTAGCTTTAGGTAATATAGGGGCCTTAATAATTGCCTATACTATTTTGGGGGCTCTTTATTCTCATCATAGTATAATATACCCCGAGACCCTAGTCTATGGATTCTAGGGGTTTGGGTCGAAGGCTTCTAATTGGATGCTCTTTTGACTTGGCAAGCAGGGTTAGTAAGATGTATATTCCCCAGAAGTGTGGTAACACGATGGGGTGATTGTACTGAGAGTGAAGAGAATTGTTTGCGCCGCATGCGCCCAACTTGCGAGGGGGAGAACTCCCAACGTACTACTATAAAACTAAATATACAAAAAAAATAAATAAATATATATATATATATATATATATGAAGCAGCCGCATACAGCTGCAAATCTGATCCCCCAGGCCACCAGGTCGTCTGATTGATGGGGGGACCCGTGTGACCCTAAAACCTCGATGCCCGTCGATGTTCGGTTGTCTTTCTGGCTTTCCAACCGTGCAGGCTTCGAGCAAAATTCAACAAGTTTGTCTTCTCATGTCATGAAGACTCAACCCTCTGCATTGGCCTTAAGCATTCGCAACACCAGAGATCTTCGAAACCCGGAAGCCCTACCTAAACTAATGGGCCAACATAGTTAGTAACTGCTTTCTCTCAGTGCCCATCTTCCTCCTACTAGTATTGTCTACTTCGAGCGCTTGGGTCTGCTAGTCCCGCTGCTCTTACCGTTCTTGTCTTCTGTTTCAAGTTTTGGCGCTGTGGCGAATCCGAGCTTAAGGGTTTAGTGTCCACGCCTGTGCCGCAAATCACCATGACTCGGGTTCATGCTTTAGGGCTTTTGTTGATCTATGGTGCCTATGCCAATGTGCCTGTGTTACAGCATGGCATTGACATTTTTGCGATTTACACCACGCAAGGAGTCCGAGCATGCGTTGTCAGCAAGTCTTTGACCCCATTGTTTCCTACAGATTCCCTCACGAAGACGAACTGGCAAGTGAGACTTTTCAACGCTGGCACTTCGAAATAGAATGGGGAAGCTCCTTCCATCGCAGGCATGAGATGACAGAACGAGAAGACCTATTGAGTTTCTTGGGTGTCTACTGCACCGATGCCACATCTGCGAAAAAGGAATTCGATAGATCGTTTCAGGTGTCTGGGGCTACTTTAAGTAGCTCATGGGACAGTGATGCAAATCGATAACGTGCTCGGCCGTGGATGAAGCACGGTTCGATGCATCTCGAGACAAGCCTGCCTGTGATTTGGAAACAAACGGAGGGGTATTGACATTGGTACAAGTTGGGCCAAAGCCGGTCAAAGCTGACCATATCCAAACACTACGTCATACGAAGCAAGGCATAGTGAAGCCACCCGCAACCTTAGCGAAGAGTGCACAGCAGGCGTGCAGCATCAATGAGCTTTGACAATCACGCGCCAACTGAGAGCCACTTGGCCTCGGAACGGTCAAAGTCCACCGGGTGCACGCGCCCTTGCGACTTCATAGAACCGGTAGAGACGTGGCCAAAGCAAAGTTCGCGACGCTTCTGAACCTTCATTTGGGGGGCTTGCGGGCTCTTCGCGGCATGAATGAGGTAGGTCTCGAGCTGACGGACATGGAGCTGGTGTGTAGTGCCGTCTGGTGGCCGAATCTCCTTTGAAGGTGCTGGAAATGTCTTTGGCACGCAGCACCTGTTCTGACTGGTGCAACTTCCGCCGCACCCCATGGCTGTACCTGTGCTGGGCCAAAAGATTGAACTGCCTGTCCTTTCGCTCTTCCCAAAGGGTCCAAAGTACCTATATGGTAGAATGTAGGTTCCCCATAACAGTACCTAGGACCCTTTGGGCTTGTGCGAACCCGGCGGCAAGTCCATCATCGCAGAAACTGTCAGGCCCATGAAGTACAGTGTACAGTGCACACCCGCGCAGAAAGGGGATCAGCAGCAGTAGCCGTAGCCGTAGCCGTAGCCGTAGCCATAGCAGCAGCAGTAGCAGTAGCAGTAGTAGCAGTAGCAGCAGTAGTAGCAGCAGTAGCAGTAGCAGTAGCAGTAGCAGTAGCAGTAACAGTAGCAGTAGCCGTAGTAGCAGTAGTATTGCTGTAGACGAGTAATAAATTAACAGTTGGCACAACGACGAGCCAAACAAAGATCGCACACAATGCTGCCACTGTGATCTTCCTGAATGCCCAAAGCAAATTGATGATGCAACACTTTCAGATTGCTGCACCTTGCTTTGGGCCCCCGGCCGAGGTTGCGGAAGTGGAATTCAGTGCTGGGGTGGGTGCATACCTTAGGCTGTTTTTGAAGGTTTAAGGCGGGTAAAGATAATGAGGTTTCGGTCCTGGTCTGAGCATGTAGGTTGCATTTTGGTTTTGGGTAACAGGGTGCTTGACTCAACAATGGATTCGATTTCGGCCTTAGTCAGCTCGAGTCTGTCCTAGGTGCCTAGGCGTAGAGTTCTTGTTCAGGTGAATTCCAAAAACAAATGGCTGGTGAAAGTTGTTTATGGATGTATTCCACACTGAAGTTAAGGTTCAGGGTAAGCAATAGGTTGGGTTATGAACCCTTCATAAACTGTCTGGGTCATTGCACCAGTCTGACAATTCACAACTGGCAGTGCCCGGGCCAGCAGCACCCGTAGGGGTTGCTTTGCTACAAAATCGTATCTTGGGGCGCATGCGTGATTGGTTTGCTGCTTTTGCCTGGCTCATGTAGGATTGATGACTAATGACTAATACCAATATGGTTATGATGGTTATGTAGAGCCGTATATTGAACGTCGTTTGCTTCATCCGCCGGGCTCATATGAACATGCAAGAGCCCCGCGTCGACGAGTCCCGTCAGGGCCCAACGCATCCCACAAACAGAAGAATCCTCGCCGCGTGGCGGCATTCCAGAAACCTTTCTCGTCGGATCCGTAGGTTGGTATGGCTATGGAACCTAACTATGGTCAGCTTGCATATTCCCGAAAGCTAGCGTTCTATAGACTAGAGGTCTACGGTTATGATGAAGGGCAAACCACCTGAAACACTGCAAGCGGACTGAATAAGAACAACAGCAGGAAATTACAGCAAAGAGCCGTGTTCTAAGTGTGCCCTGAAGTATCAAATGACCAGTCGAGGCCCGGGAGCAGCGAAAAAGGAGTCCCATCCAATGAGCTCAAGGAGCCAAGGTCACCTCAGAACCCATCTTCGTCTGATATAATTACATAAAAAAATATTTGTATTTATATCTATATGAGCGTTTGTCAAAACTTCCTGTTCATGGCCAGACCATGGATGTTTTGGGGGGGTCCTATCGCTTTACAAGGATTCCGTCACATGTTTCTGTGAGGTATCGCTTTGCTCTCGTGAAGTAAGAAGACCATCAGACTCATTGATCCTACTCGTAGCTTGCCCTGCCCTTTACTGCCCTCTGCTGCCCTTTACTGCTCTTTACTGCCTTTTACTGTCCTTTACCTGCCCTTTACTGCTCTTCACTGCCTTTTACTGCCCTNCCTACTCGTAGCTTGCCCTGCCCTTTACTGCCCTCTGCTGCCCTTTACTGCTCTTTACTGCCTTTTACTGTCCTTTACCTGCCCTTTACTGCTCTTCACTGCCTTTTACTGCCCTTTACTGCCCTTTACGGCCCTTTACTGCACTCTACTGCCCTTCACTGCCCTTTACTGCCCTTTACTGCATGGGGCAGTGGCTCATAAAACGATCTGGTAGGTATCGATTAGGGTATCGATTGGGTANGCATGGGGCAGTGGCTCATAAAACGATCTGGTAGGTATCGATTAGGGTATCGATTGGGTATCGATTAGGGTATCGATTGCCTAGCCATGTATCACACGCAAAATTTAGGCACAAATGCCACGGCTGCGCGAACATGTCACCACAAATGATCTTCGTCGATCGTATCGCTTTTGGGGGGGTCCTATCGCTTTCCAAGGAAATTGGCAAGATCCGACATTCCACGGTCACCCTACTCTTAANATCGTATCGCTTTTGGGGGGGTCCTATCGCTTTCCAAGGAAATTGGCAAGATCCGACATTCCACGGTCACCCTACTCTTAACTACAATTACGGAAGTTTTGACGGATGCTCATATGCACTCTGTATATTCAACGCCGCCACCTTCGCTTGCATTGATGGGGGCCCCGGCTCGGTCAGTATCAGCAGCCAATGCAGCAAGCTGTTGATGGAGAGCAAGATGGAACCTTTCAAAGGGCTCCACAAAGGTGAAATGAAGGTACTTGTAGGTGGGATATTCCCAATTAAGAGTCCTTGTATAAGGAGGGCAAGATGGAACCTTGCGAACCCAAAGGGTCCAAGTACCATGATAGTAGGTAGTTCGGCCCCCAAAGTATATACTATACCGTCTATACCACTACTTGGATCCTTTTTGCCAGGCAAAGATGCTGAACTGCAGCGCTTCGGATTTTTATAAGCGGTTCGGGTTCAGGGAGTTGTGGATGCAGGGGGGGTGGGGGCTGTAGTGACTAAGCTTAATGCTTGGGAACTGAAGATATAGAGCTCGGAGATTTCAGGATTCGGTATTTCGACCCCTGAAGGTTGAGGTTCAGGGTTTAGGGTTTAGGGTTTCAGAACCCTTGGTGGCGGAGGCTTTCCGAATGTCGGAGCCATGAGTTTGACGGAGACGGGAGCCGCAAGATAGCTAAACCCCTGAAGCAGAACCATTGCAGTGATCCTGACAAGAACCTTCGAAGATACCTCTGTAGGGCCCTGTAGAACCCAACAAAGCATGTGTCAAACTCAAGCAATCACCCTCACCCTGACCCAACAACCCAATCTTCACACTACAAGCCGAACTTGGACAATGCACGTTCAAGGCCCTGGAAGTAAAAAAAACCCTCACGAGTTCCAGTGGGCAAATACTCCAATAACTCTTCAATCATAGTATGATTGAAGAATCGCGGTGCGTACCCGTTTTGCCTGTACTGAGTTTTAGTGCATAATATTGCTACGGAAACCCTCAATTGCAAGAGAAACCTATGGCCTTCCTGAGAGGGTTTTGCAGCCCCAAATGCAAGCAACCCTCCGTTCTGCTGGAGAGATCCTAGAATCAGAAGCGTTTTCCCTTAACCCTATAACCCCCTAAATCCCTAAACCCTGAAAGCCGCTAAACCCTAAAACCAAAAACGGTGCAATAATAGTCAAGGCAGGGGATGAACATGTATTCTGCTACACGTATCTGCAACTGTAAGAGCAGTCGCAGACTGTGAAGGCAGGAGCGTCCAAAGGGTGCTTGAGTCTGGTTTAGTGTTGAAGCTGCAGCGTTTGGGGGGCTTTGGGTAGGATTTACGAGTTATGTTGGCTTATAAACGGCTGTAAGGGTTGAATGCTTAAGACTTATGTTGGCCTACAAAAGCTTTGAGGCTTACGGCTTACGGTTTGTAAGAGCTTGAGCAGCTTAGGGCTTGGGGGTCTGTCGAGGAGCCATTCTCCACCGGCTGGAACTCTGCCGCTGTCTCCACGGCCAAGGACAGAGCGAAGGCGCCGACCACCGCCCGTGCGGCAGCCTGTCGACGTCAAGTTAGAGGGCTTGGGTTGTTTAAGCTCCTTTTCCTCAATGTCTGCACAGGTTTAGGGTTTGTTTTAAGCCTTACCGTTTGTAGCTCACTGTAGTATAGTCTTGAGGATCTAGGCTCTTCAGGGATTCTGGTTCAAGGTCAAGGGCTTACATTGCGGGTTTGTTGGCCTCGAACTTCGAGCGCAGGGCTCGGGTGTAGAAGCTGAAGAGTTCAAGACAAGGCTGGCTATGGGCTTGGAGCAGTTTCGGGCAAAGCTGTAGGCTTCGAATGCAAGGGACAGAGATCCTAAGCATTGACCTAAACCCTAAAGGCAAAGGCTGCGAAGACAGCAGTGTTGTTAAAGGCTTTTGAAACTTAGAGCTCGAAGGCCATGCTCCGTCAGGCTGTTGGCCTGGTGAGCCTTGGGGTTTAAGCTGCTGTTAGCCACAAAGAAAGGAGGAAGTTTTCGGGCACCTAGGGAAGAGTAGGTTCTGGTACGTTTAAGCTCTTAAACACTTCTGCCCTAAACCCTAAATGTAGAATCCTACATCAAGTAAACCTTAAACCCCAAAGCCCCACAGAACCGCTGTAGAACTCTTGGAAGAATACAAAAGAGCCCGATTATTGTAACTTATAAAAAGTTTTTCACACGAGACCAGCAAACCGCAGAATGCCGCCGCGGCGCGCGCTTCACCCAGCGATAGAGAAGACCCGGACCTGGTAGAGCCAGAAACAGGAATCGTGCCTTTCATGATTCTACCTATAGTCTATTTTAAGGGTTTCTGTTAAAGGCTTAGGGGTTGGGGTTTAGGGTTTCAGGTTCATGATTCTACCCATATTAAGTTGGTTAAACCAGCAAAGGGCACTATAGGTTACCATAGGTAGGGTCTGGGGTTTGGGGTTCAAGGTTTAGGGCTTGAGCCTGAAGCCTACATAGAGCCCTAAACCCTGTAACCCTAAACACTCGAAAGCCTGAGCTTCACGGTCTAGGGTTTAGGGTTTTTTGAATGTAAACGTTCCGGTTCAGGGATCAACGTTCAAGGTTAAGAGGTTTTGGCTGAGGGCTTCGGGGATTGACGGCCCCAGAGTTTAGGGCTGTATGTAGGGCTCTTTCATTTGGATTAGCTGTATGGCTTACCTATATCACTGAGAGCCTTTGTCACCCAGTTACCGGTTAGCAAGTGCTTCGAAGCATGTGTGTAGATTTGTTCTCAACAACCAACCCGATATCTTCTTCGGCCCAAGCAGAACTGCAAAGCTGTGCCAATCACGCCTACAAACGACACGAAGACGAGTTCCGGCGACAAGGGAACAAGCTCTTATGAGTAGTTTTGTCATTGCTATTGCTTTTCCTATTATTATTGTCATGATGCACATTGCTGTTACTAGTCAACTTGCTGCACCGAGGAGCTCAGGCGCTTGTAGCCATGGACAAAGGTCCAAACCTGAGGCTGATGCTGGCTTTTGCCTACTCATTGTGCTATAGATTATAGTATGTTGCAGTACACTTACTGTATTACTACTACATTATAGCGAGTTATAGTATGTTAAAGATTACAGAATTATAGGTATATCAAGGAAGTGCATGGGAAACCTTAGCAATTTCGGGCTTCCTAAACCCCCAGACGCACAGACCCCAGACCGGCTCAGCTTTCCTGCATGGGCTCTCGGCCTCCTCCGGCAGATGATTCGACAAGGTTCTCCCCAAGCTCGTAGTCTAAATTTGTAAAACAGTTTAGGGTTTAGGGTATGGGGTTTAGGGTTTAGGGGCAAAGCATAAAGCAACAAAAACTCTCATCAATCACTTCAGACTATGATTCTCACCGAAAGCCGAAATCCTTTCGTCTTATGCCCACCACGAAATCCGAAACCCTCAGCCTTACTGTCAAAAGATCTCAACGACCAGAATCTCCGACAATCGCGTAAGCGAACTCCTAAGGTACCACGGCTGCTGATACACAGTCGAAGAGAGATTGAAAGTTCATTTCAGGGGAGCCCCAAGCAGGCACCCACCCAACCCTTACAGCCTTAAGCTGCAACCCACACAGGAGCAACCAAAGCTCAACGTAAAGAAAGGTCCGCAATGGGCCCCCATCTCTCACAATAAAAATCAGCACCACAAAAGCCAAGCGACTAAAAAAACCTAAAACCCGACCATGAACAGTGGACCGAAAGCCAGGGGTGAAATAACCTGAACCCTAAACCCTAAACCCTAAATCCTAAACCCTAGACCCTAAACCCTACAACCCTCAACGCCAAGGGGCGAAAGTGAAGCACTCCGAGACGCCCTCCGAGGCAAGAAGACCCCACCTCGTTGCTCGGAGGATGCCGGGCTTTGGGTTTAGAGTAGAAGCCCAAAAGTTGGAAACCCAGTAGCCTCAACCCTTAAGAGTAATGTATAAGGAATCCTAGCACTGTTTGACCTTTATCCGGTTTCCAACTTTATGGGGTTTACTGTAGGGGGTTTAGCGCTTTAAGGGTTTAGGGTGTAGGGATTAGAGGATTTAGGGTTTAGGGTAAAGAAAGCGATTTGAATACAAACCTTAAGGGTCCATGTACCCAAATAGTATATACTTGGGGCCCAATGTACCTATACAGGGAGTACTTTAAGGCCAAAGTATATAGTATTAGAATGCAACATAGGGGCCTTAATAATTGGAATAGGGTTTTGGGACCCAGTATTCTATACTTTTCATAGGTAGGAACCCCCAAAATAGTCTAGGTAATTATTTAGGCCCCTATAGTATAAATCCATTAGGAACTATCCCCTTCTAGTGTCTACAGAAATAAGGAAGATCCTACCAGCACCGGGGATTCTTACATGTTTTCTTAAGGGCTGCACAGAGTTTTCCTATATTCTGCGAAAATGGTTTTGTGTCTTTTCATAGGCAGACATAGGAGTCCGAATAACTCATGTGTAACGAGTATCCCCTTGTACCCCCTACTTGATTATTCTGCTGTCCGGAAACCCTGTTCCAGATAGTAACGCCCCCTGTATAACGTCTCCTCTTTCCGGTGTTTTTGTTTCTGGTGATCGTCTCCAATGCCATGTCTGGCTAGCTCATGGTTGTACAAATGCGAACAAGGCCCAGAAAGAGAACTACGATGGAGACTGTCGGGCGGGCTGGGTGTAGGGCTTTCTCTGGTCTGTGGTTCCTAAGTTTACCCTAAGGGTCCAAAGGACCCCACAATACTAATGTAATTGCTGTGAGTATCGGATAGTAGTTATGTAGGTTACTATCTTGGAGAGTATATGATTATTAGGTACTTGGACCCGTAGGGTTATGGTGTTCGGAGGCATAAAGAACATCCACCCCTGCTGGGTCTTCGTGAGTGGAGAGGAGGCGTGTCTCGAAGAAGATTATGTCGCGCAAAGAATCTGCCCGCACTTCCTCGACAGCCTCCGGAAACCATGGTAGACACAAGCCTCCAAACCCTAACCCCTCCAAATATCCGACATAGGTAGCTGGCTATATAATATACTTTCCCTCGGGCTCGAAGTAGTCAAACAGTGCCTACTTTGGGCTATTCGGATCCCCAAGGTTTCGCGCCTGGCACCCCGACATAGGTAGCTGGTTATATACTTCGGCACAAAGGAACGACAGGGAAGTTCGTGCAGCCCAGCCGCAAGGAGCAGCGCAGCATCTTTGGCGCCTCCACCTGCAGCGTTGAGAGGCTTTTTGAGTTTGGGCTGTGCAAAACGGGCCTTAAAAAATTGTGATTAACGAACTCCCTCTGCCTTCATATAGATAGGGATCCTAAGGCCTTTCGAACAAGCGTAGTAACAACAATGCCATTTCCCAGAAGCTGAAAGCCCCCAACACGAGCCTGGCCAGCGCCCCAGATCCAATAGCAGATAACTGCATTGGCCAGAATCTGCGCTCAGGTCGCATTTCATCGGGTTCAGGAAGAACTCTAGAGCTTCTGGAGACGAGTCTTGGTTTTTGGAGCAGCCAAGACAATTCAAATTTGCGAAGATTTAGGAATGCGGATTTATGTGCTTTAAGGTTCATAGGGCTGCAGGACTACGGTATGCGGTTTTGCTTTGCGTTTCGGGCTTGGGATTCAGGGCTTACGCTTCAGAGGCTTCAGTTTGTTTGGCCCATGGAACCTGCCACATTGTGCGGCTCTGATAGATAGATCTGACGCTTTAGTTTGCACCCAACAGCACGGCATGTTCTATTGGGTCACCGCAAAACGCTCAAACGGCCTCAACCCTGAATGTACTGCAACCTACTTGCATGATCCAAAGGCAAGCATGCATCTAGCTCCGGTAACATGGTAGGTTTTAGTAGGATCGGCTCATTTTTGCTGAGCTAATGCATGAAAAGCTGGATGCAACGCCACCATAATCATAACCAGAATGAAGAAGCCAATCCATGCTATTGCTGCACCATAACCACAATGAAAAAAACCTGAATCGTTGCCTTTTCCTCTATAGTCCAGTTTACCCCGAACCTCTCGAACCCTGAACCTGGAGCAAGACATATCAAACCGGAGACGCCGCACACGCCAAAATAGCCCAAGCCCGCATCCCGCCTGGTGGGCTAGGTCGATGAGAAACATCGGCCTGCTTGGCGAGATGTTGATGTTTGTGGCGGTTCTTGTGCATATTGAGGAATCAGGTTAACTGATAATTCGGATAGTTAGAAGGGCTTAACGGCTTAACGTAGACGAAGTCGGCCCGTGGACTATCATAGCGTCTTAACAACTATATATAATAAGTATAAGGCTTTGAGGTGTGCTATCGCAGAAGTCTATCGTGGAATTTTGCTCGTCCAAACCTACAGAATCCCTATGGAAGCCCTTCGAATGCACGGAACCATAGACCCTCGACCTGCCTGAAAGCCTGCCACAAGTGCTTCAGCAGCGCATGGATCACCAGCTTGGTGAAAATGCGCTGATCCCTTGTAGCCGCCTTGGTCTCCAACCAAGTGTTCAGGGGATGCAGGGTTTCGTTCAGGGTCTGTTCGAGGACCTTCTTGGGCAACTCAGAAGGGGTATATGGTTTGTAGTTGAAGGGGTTCAAAGTTTGTTCTAGGACCATTATAGGATTGCTCAGGGTTTCGGAATGTGTAGGGTGTTAAGAGCTTCGTAGCCGGCTAAACCCACAAGCCCTAAGGCTGAAACCCTGAAACCTTAACACCTTTAAGCTCATGTGCTACGATGACCGTACTGTAGGGGCCATAATAATTCGATCAGATGAGGGTCTTGGGGGTCGCTGTACTGTGATTGTATTGAGGAAGCCTGGGAAAAGTATTGGAAATCATTTAGGTTTCTATATTATCAAGTTACAGCCCTCGTTCCCCTGATCTTTCAAAATGCTGAGGCTGCAGCCAAGCAGTGGACCATTTCACAGTTCAGAACACCTGCGGCTGCAAAGTCGAGAAGCACATGGTGGGGTCAATTGGGCTTCGCAGGTACTTGGTTAATAACACTGAACAGTAGCCTGGCTCAAGCGCTGGTCATGTATGGACTCTGTGTGCACGCATAGAAAAAGATGTTATGGGTAGAGATATCGAGAAATCGGCATCTATCTAGACATAGGTAGTTAATACTATACACATACGTTTTACGGTCTACACGCCTGGCTTTTTGAACGTGTATCTAAGGGTGTACATAAGCCCTCCGATCAACCTCTACCATCATAGCCATAGCATGAATGCCCACAAATGCGGGTCTGAGCGTCTCTATATAGTAAAAGTCGGAAACTTCAACAGCAACCTTTTTTTGGGTAGGCAGGGAGGGCGGCATGCCCTAAACTATGCCCTAAACCGTAAACCCTGAACCCAGAACTCTGAAATTTCCTAAGGGTCCCCTGGTGCAGGGAGCCTATAGAACCCAGACCATAAAACCACCAAACTCCAAATCCGAAGGATTAAAAAATTTACCTGTTTATTCCTTATTGGCGTTAAGTACCCATAAAAATGTAAAATGTTGCCCAACTATCACAAAGTGAACCCTGAAACGAGCAAATGCGATGCATGTGAGGCCTGGAAGAAGCAGCACGCGGACAGTGACCTCTTGGCTCTTCTTCGGATCGGGCGGCGCCAGTTGATCCTACCGGCATCACATCGGACGGACTGGGGCTTAGGGATTAGGGTTTAGGTCGGGTTTAGCGTTCAGGAAGAACGTATTTGAGTAAGGGTTGCAATGAGAGCACGCGTAGCTGCCATTACCAGTAAACCAAAGGGTATAGGGCCTGGCCGGAGCCCTGATCCAGAAATCTTGGGGGAAAGGAATGTAAACATCTGTATTCTACTAATGTCTTCAGCCCCTGAACCCTGGGCCGACAATTTCAGAAACCCTGCGCCCTGAAGGAATTCAAGCAACTTATGACCCGCATGCACATGCAATGATAAGCTACTGTATATGTCAATATGCGAGGGCTTTCCGACAATGATCCCAATTGGGCGCTTCGAGCCCAGGTAAGAATGAGCCAGGTCTCTGCCAGGTACATTCAGCACCAACAGAAACCCTATTTACTTCGGTCCATAGCCATCTTCATGCCAGATAGTACAAAATTGATGAGGTACAAATGCTCCAAACCTGTGCGGCCACGACCCCATCAGGCATTTCGACAGCATAAGCAAAGACGACAGAACAATCAGTGTATGTTTGATCCTACAATTTCGCTCGGTGCTCCTTATATTATGAGGGAAAATCAAGCCCGAAGTTTCCAACTACCTTTCGCACCCTTGCGACCTAGGAAAGCTAGGACAAGCGCCCGAATTGCTCCTGCCAAGCTGGAGGCTTCGTTTCCGAGGCATTCCAGGTCCACTCCATCTCCGTGATGTACACACCTGGTCACGCTTGAAGTAGCGATTAGGTTTTAATGTTCAAGGCTTAAGGTTTTGGGCATATAGAACTTAACAAGTGTATTTTCAGAAAACCCAGGGTTGAGTAGGATCTCCCGAAAGCCTTGAGGCCGCTTTGTAGCCTTCATGGATTGTGAGTGGAAAAGCAAAGCTAGCGCCAGGGAAGACCTTTAGTGATTCGACAGCCAAGCTTTGTTGAAGCACCGCTCTAGACCCCAAACACATTCAACGAACATGTCAACACACACACAAAGAACAATCAACGAACGCGTGTCCCAGAACATCATCTAAGACCCGGGCAGGAAAGGCGACAAGCTTCCTGGTCCACCGGAATGTTCGCACGAACCTGGAGCACACGCTCGGTTTTGGATCTAGGCACGTGAACCTCGCGATTTGGGTTTACGGGTCCATCTTGCAAACAAAAAAAGGTGACTGTGTTATCGTGACTCATGTATTGTCCTTGGATTTTAAAGGGAGCGTATGGCTCCGAAGCTCCCATGCGGTCCAGGCTTCGGAATCCGATAACAGCCTGTATTAGGGGGCATATTAAGGGCTATATCTAAATATATACTATAAATACAGTACTTAACTGTTACAGAGTGCGGGCATTCCACAAAAAGCCTACCCTTCAAGAGTCTCCACAAGTAAGCTTCGAAGCATCGTAAGCCAGGTTGTGACTGCTTCAACTTATGGTTGCTAGACGTGTAGGTATAACTCTACAGTTAACCTGTAATTCCTATGATTCTATACTTCTAGTATTTCTATACTGCCCACAAGTCGACAAATTCGTTCTATACTCCATATAACTGTATCTGTCCATGAACCTTCGGGTGAACTCTTAGCCCAGGTGAACGAGGCCACTAGCTGAGGAGGGAGCCGGTAAAGGCCGGTGGAACTTGTTCCCCTCCTGTTAAAGTGTGCAGACGAGGATTTAGGGTTTCGGGCTCAGGGTCCAAGTGACAGTATACTGTATGCCTTTGGACCCCGGGGTATGCACTAAGAACCTATGATGTGCTATGATGTGGGTACTTGGACCTTGGGGTGTTGAGCTTGCGGCAGGGGTGCGGGGATGGAAGTGAGAGCATAGATTCAAAGGATCATGGGGTCCGGGCTTATATGGGGGGCTACAGAGACATAGGAAAAGGAATGTGCACTCAGATAACTAGCTGCTCCAAACAGGACCCCCAAGTGCTCTTAAGTAGATCACGTGCGGACTTACGGTCCGTAATAGATCTGTAGAGGGTAGGTAGGCTTTGAGCAGAAAAAATCGCGACGATGTTTTCTTACCAGACAGAGAACGAAGCATGAAGGAGGAACGGACACCAATCATTGCAACTTGTAGTCATTGCGCTGAAAGTGAACACTAATATGCACGAACTCCTAAAGCTCTATGGCCCTTAATCCCGCAAAGAAACCCTCAAAACCTCTCGTAACCCTTGAGTCAAAGACAAAACAAAAAAACAGCAGCCGCATTCTCAACGCTCCTTTGGCTTTGCCGTGAGCATGTCAAGGAGGTCGACTGCAGATTGCGGCGCGACTTCGATGAGCTCACATAGCTTCTGGACCTGAGGGCTGCTCGAGCATGCAATATGGGGGCCTTAATAATTAGAGGGTTTTGGGGCCCATTATATTATAATCACATATAATAAGGACCCCCCAAAACAGTATTGGTAAATGTTTAGCCCCTATAGTAGGCTTTAAGGACTTCGGGATTGAAGCTTAGAATTTGGGAGGTTAATGTAGGAACCTGATTAAGAAACCCTGGGCCTGTAAACCCAAAATAGTAGGATTCATATAAGGAACTCTAATAAAGGCCCAAGGTTTCTTAATCAGGTTCCTACATTAGGAATGATTCGGGGATTATTGCAAGGTGCTTGAGGTTGGTGTTGGAGTATAGTGCGGTTTCAACACGCAAGGATCTGGTCCTATGATCAAAATTGTTTGGCATACCGTCTGACGCTGAAATGGTATGCGCTTCAAACGTCTGGGATGCGTATATGGACTATGTGGAAATGGAGTTGAAAGCTCAGTCACAGCAACTCCCCAAATTGTGCCCCCCCACCCTCCCCGCCCCCGCCTCCGCACCCCTCCACGACGAGTCGGAAATAATGTGACCCCCAAAATCTTGGCCGACTTCTTAACCCCTCCTAAAAGTTAAACTTTTAGCCTCCTTATTATAGTTCATATAGAAACCCCAAAAGTTAAAGTCCTAAGAGCCAACCAGAAAAACCCCAAGAAAAGTCCACTTCAGGCACGGGTCCTTCATACCCTGTTGCCCCTGAACTGAGCCGGAGGCCGGGAGCACGGGAGCTCTGTAAACCCTGCACCCCAAACCCTACCAGAAACCCCCCAAGGACCCTTAAAAAAAGTCCTTATGGCCCTTAATAAAGGGTATTTGGGATATATTAGAGGGTAGTTGATGGGTCTAGGTAGTCTAAGCCCCGCAATTGAGCAAGACGCCGTGATCACGATACACCGGACCCCGAAACCATAAACTCGATAGCCTGAACCCTAATCCCTAATTTCCATGTGGGCGTCTCCGAAAATAGGGGATCCTAATATAGTACCCTAAATAGTAGGATCCTTATTTTAAGGACCCTCAAACAAGGTACCCCCTATTTGCGGAAACTTCCATGTCCCAAACCCATAAGCTGAGCATGAGGCCGTGATCACAGGAGGTTCCCGGTTCACGGCGCTCTGGATGCTGAACGTCCAGCTGGGGCCTCACGCGCACATCGGTTTGAGCATCTAGGGTTTAGGGTTATAGGGTGTTGTTGGGTTCGGGGTTGAGGGTTAGGGTGCCCGAAACCCTAAACTCCCTAAGCCCTACACCCTAAGGGATTTGGGGAGGTAGCCCTGAAACACTTGCTTGAATCCTGAGCAACAACACTGAACTCCGAAATTAGCAGGAAGAGTTGCAATCCAGAAAACGATGCGCCTGACATTCTTAAGCCCGAGCAATAAAGCCCCCACATATAGAGCCAATCTAGTACCCTTGCAGAGAACGCCTATAAGCCCTCCCCAAAACCCTCATACCATAGAACCCTTCTACTCCGCCCTCTAGAACCAACCGCATAAACCCTAAACCCTTCCAGAACCCATTTGAGCCCTACCGAAGTTCAGGGCTACCCAAAAAGCCCTCTAGAGCCCCTATAGATCCCCTTGCAGAACGCTTCTATTCCCCCATTTGGAACCCTAAACCCTACATCATACCATGAACTCTACACCCTAAACCCTAAACCCTACCATGAACTCTAAACCCTAAACCCTAAACCATACCATGAACTCTAAACCCTAAACCCTACCCTTTCTTAAGGCCGAGGTGCTGATCGGGATGCTGCGGACTTCCACTTCATCAAACCTCCATGGCTCGGATCTCAGGACTCGGGCTGCAGGGGAGCATACAGAGGTTCCTTTATAAATGATCATTTACATAAATAAATAATATAAGCATATATATATACACATGTATAGAGCATTCTTCGGTTCCTTTAAAAGGGCTCCATCAAGTAAGCTTATATGAGGTATACAACGGCGTGCATAGGATTGGGGTTGGGGGTTCTGGGGGCTTAGGGTTTCGGCCGTGGGAGTCTAGGCTTCAACTCTTGAAGGTTTCGGGGTTTTCCGGTTTTCAGCTTATTTTCTGTTTCTAGCCTTCAAGGTGTAGGATTTACAGGCTTCTGGAGTTTTGGCAAAGAGAAGTCGGCATGTTAGGGGTGAGGACATGGAGGGATCCGGCTTCGGAAGGAGAGAGGCCTTGGCTAAGCTTACTCTAAGGGATCCACATACCTACCGTAGTTTGTGGCCTGGCCTTTAAGGCGTGCCCATTTGCGTTGTCTCGGGTTAAAATGTATACTAAATTTTAATTTTGTGTGTGGACACGTAAGGGTTGCTTTTTTGGGTGCAACAATATGATCAGGATTCGTCTAGGAACACTTGTTCATTCTTCCGGCCCAGATACCCCACTGCTTATGTGAAGCAACAATACTGATAGGCAACCTGCAACTTGATGACTCCTCTTAAAACAAAAATCATTTTGAGACCGTATGAAAAGCATAAACCCTGAACCCTCATCACACCGTCATGAATGGGATCTCTGGGTATTATTCGGTAATATGGGTGCCAAGGGTCATAACAAATTCGGTCTCGATCATCCAGGAACTCCACAAAATAGGCTCGCGCACAAAAGACACAGTATCCACTGGTCTGGATAAGCAGAATCCTGGATCTGACTCGCTCCCACGGCTCATAAGCCGTCATGCTAGATTGTATTGGCGGCGAAGTCGTCGCGCGAGATTGCAGTTTCGGCGCCACAGGCAGCAGCTCAACCATGTTTGGAGGATGGGCCCCAAGATATCCCGTATTCAAACCCTTGTAGGAAACCTTCTTGGAACCCTTCGTTGCTTAGTTATGCCCTAGACCCTTATCCCTGAACCCAAACCCTTGTAGGAACCCTTATATAAAGCCTTAATCGCCTAGACCGTCCTTCTGCCCTCTATTAGACCCTAAATCCTAAATACCAAGTATCAGGGTCATGTACCGCCATTTGAGGGTGCAAGGATGGCCATGTCATGCTTGGAATTTCGGGAATCCCAAGATCAATACTCGAATTTTTTCAGACTTCTATGTTACCCTAAGCCCCAAGCCCGAATATCTTTATGCTTGGGAGTTCAAGGAGCCCATCAGCGAAGTTCCGCGCGTGCTTGGAGTCCGGATACTCCGAGCGCAGGAGCCTCGCAACCGAGGGACTCCGAAAGTCTGTCCCTCGTGCTCCGGTTACCTACATATGGGGTTACTGGGTTACACTGCATGGTGGTTAGTAACCTATGTATATACTGTTTAGGTAACTGTAGCCCTGGGTGTGATAAAGGAATGTAGTCTAAACGATATTTAGATCCCTCCTACGAAATCTGGCCATTCAGGAGCTGTAATCATCAGGGCTCTGCCATAAGTGGAGACTTCAATACTTTAACGGGCCTTGAGCTTCAGCTCTGACAGACTGGTGTCACTCCTCAAAATGAAGCTATAGGGAGTGACTTCCCAAAGCCAAAGAGTTCAGAAACCCTAAGCCCTGAGACGCAACACCCCGCGGCAAATTAGAACACACCAAAACTCAACGCTACCCCCAACTTAACCTCTGGCAAAAGAACTGATTGTAGGTGCTTTGCCTTACTACTTTAAGAAATCATGCAAGACGCTGCAGAGCTCAAAGGCTCAAGAAAAGTGCTGCCCCCGAAACTCTACCATCAACCCCAAGCACTTTTAACCCAGAGAGCCCAATACCCCTTAATTAAGGAATGTACCTTAAATCATTAGGGGCTTCATATTATGATTTAGGCTATATTCCTTAATTAAGCGGTATTGGGCTCTCTGGGAACCTAGACCTCTACGGACACAAGCCCAGTTTCAACGTCGAGACACGCCGTGGCCGCATCTGGACAATTGCGGGCAACCTCACTGGGTGGGTATAAGGGACTACACTTTCAGCTACCAACACCCACTTTTTTGTTGTTGGTTCTTCCTATACAGTCGAATATACATTTTATAGGGCCCTACAAAAATGTGATTTAGCTTGAGGTAGGGTCGGGCTGAGGATGGAACCCAGCCAACTGCTGGTCTCGCTATGGTGACTACGGTGTGGGATCTTTGCGAATGTTTGAGGGGAAGACAGACAGCGAAGCCGCAGAAGCAAACAACACAACGTTAGGTCATGTCATGAGGGTGCCTAAGCTTTGAACACTAAACCCTAAACCTTCTAAGGGTGGCTTGAGATCCAGAGCCTGGCATGAAGTTCGGGGTTTTGATTGTCCTTGCATGATCAAAACTCTGGATGTGAGTTGAAGAAGTCAGCCAGCAGTTCAAGCACCCGGACAAATGCCCCAGACAATATAGCCGAGCTATGCTGTAGTCCGAAACGGGAGCAACCAATCCCTACATGTATAGCTCTGACTGAACACTGCTGAGGGCAAAGGTTTGAAGACAATAAACGCAGATCGACCCCTCAAAGACACCGATCACGTCCAAAGCTCCAGGCTGAAAATCCCCAAACCCGTCATACACCGATGCGCCTGAAGGAAAGCTTCTGCACGATCTGGCAAGTCAGGTCTTTCTCAGAGTTTTGGGTTTTACAGTTTAAAGCTTAGCACAGGTTCTTGACGTTAAGCTTGAAACCTCACAAACTAAACTTAACTCCAAGTGCCAACATCTTTCCCTCTAAACCCAGACGCACCTTCAGTTCGGAAAGCCCCTCCGCACGGTGCAGGATTTAGGGTCTATTGGGTGCCGAGTTCCAAGCTCACAGTTGCATTAGGAAGCGGCGCACACAATCTCAAAAGGGACCGCCGGTGCACAGGAATTGTCAGCTCGTGTATAGACCCTAAAGCCTGATCCACTGTTAATCCTGCGAGAACAACCGAGGCCGCAGTCTTCCACATGATGCGGACTCCGGAACGCCCGACCGAGTTTCAGCGCTAACCGCAAAACTCGAATAAGCGGAGTATCAACGTCAACAGCAACATCAGCAGCAACGATATCTGCAAAATACCCAATACAACAACTGTGGGAAAACATGGGAATAGCGGTAGTTTGCCCCAGGCAGACTGACAACAACAGAGTTGCAACATCAACTGCGGATGGAACGACATCACAGGAAAGTTGCGTACGAAGACAACAAGCACAGGGACAACAAGCATGACCGCGCTGCGTTGCTACAGTTGCAAAGGCCGCAGCATGAAGTAGAGTAGGAAGCACAAGCTAGAACAACAACTCGGATCGTCATCATCAACTACTACAGCAATCACCATCATAAATCACTATCATTGTCATAAGCATAGTTAAAGCTAAGATACCAATAACAATATGAGCATCCCGGACTGCTGTAGTTTGCAATTGCTTGAACCCTAACTGTAAAACCGGTCACAGCCTTCATATTATGATTTACTCTATATTCCTTAAATAAGGGATTCTGATTTCAGCTATATTCCTTAATTAAGGGATATTGGGCTCTCTGGGTAGGTAGTCCCCTGAAGATCCACTGAAGCCGAAAACCCCCCGAAAACCGCGCCTCCAGACTCAATGTCCAGCAGCTGGGCGTTGGTGAAGAGGTTCAGTCGAAAGGCGGAGAACTGCCTCAACTAGGGCCATTAAAGCCCTAAACTAATTTTCAAGCGAACATCCTAAGCACGAAGAGGGGCTGGGGTTCCAGTGGGTTTTGGATGCAGGCGTCTGGAATTGAGGCTGCGAGGGTCCTTGATGCAGCACACTTCTGCTGAACAATGGAATCTTAAGTGCCAATTTGGAACAACTCCAATCCGTAAACCACAAACTTCATAAACCCTAGACTCGGGTTTGAACACCTTCGGCTTAGAGGTCGCCGGCTTCAGGTGGAGATTTCTCTGGCTTGCCGGGTTGCGTGGGCCCTACAAAACCTACCAAGGAACCCCACAGGACCGGCTTCACCATCATCCCAAGACCTAACCATAAGCCCTCGACCCCCGCAACACCCTTATGGCAACCCTTATGACAGAACCCTTGTAGATAGATACCACTGTAGAGACCTTATCAACCCTAACTTTGGCCCCCTTAGACCCCGCCGCTAAGACCCCTGAGCCAGGCAGGCGGCCCCTTCTCCACCGCGAGCTGCAAAGCATCCTTGCCGTCTCGATTGGTGCCTTGGCCGGATCTGGGCTTATAAGGATGCTATACCTATAAGCTCATACACTACCCCTTTTTTAAGGTACCTACTTTTCTATATAGGAGATCGTAACCGTAAAACTAGGTAACCTAAAAAAGGGGTAGGGTATGACCCTCTAGGTAAGGTATTACACTGCTTTCCATGGGTCCTGTTTTGAGATCTGCGATAGAAGCGCTCTAGAATCGTTTGACGCTGTAGAGCTTCCATCTTCCTGACCTCTGCGTCAAAGCATAGGACCTTCAAGATCTCTGGTTGCGAGTTCAAGGTGTAGGGCTTAGGGCTTTAGCGAGTTGGACGTGTAGGGCTTTATGCGAGGCAAAGGAAATAATCAAAATTCCTAAAAGACCCCTATAAAGGAACCCTTAAAGACCCCCAAAAGAGGGGGACACTTAGACATACCAAAGCGACCTCGAAGCTTAGCCTTAGACCCCTTCCTTACGCCTGAAACCCGTAACCCATAAAACCCTGAACCCCAAACCTGAAAGCTCAAAACTTCCAAACTTTAGCCATGAATATCCTTATCCCAAAACGCCTACTCTTGCGTCTGGGGAGCTAGTCACCAGGAGCTTGTTTTCACGTTTCGCCCCGTCTTTCTTCGAGGTGCCGTCCTCCGTGTGATGTTGGGTAAGGCGAGCTGCGCAAACATATGTATATATATATATGCATATGAGTATGTATATGTATGTATGTATCTATGTACCTATGTACGTACGTATGTATGTATGCAAGTGTGTATATATGTATGTATGTATGTATGTATGTAGGGCCCAAGAGACCCAACAGTGGGTATCTTGAGGGCCCCATGCCAGTACCGCACGCAATGGCCGCATAGCGGAAGGCGGTAAGCCAGTTTGCAGCTGCCTGGGCAGCTGCGGGGGGGCAACAACCAAACTTACATCTGGGATTCCATGCTGGTGGGCAACTACGCCAACACTCTGCTGAACACCAGCTTCGGGTTCCCGGCTTGCATCCGCCACGCCTACAGCAAGAACCTGTTCGAGAATTTGGATGACGAACATGTGATGCTCGGAGTGGCCGCGCAGGACACGAGCACTTGGCCGTCGTCCGGGTCTTCTCGACGGAGCTAGCTGCTGCTGCTGATGGCATTCCGTGCACCACGAAATCGAACATGAGCGAGATCGACTTCATCTTGAAGGACCTGGAAACCGATGCCAAAGCCAAAAGCATGGTGTGTGCCATTGAAGATGCTTTCCACAATGATGCTTTCGGCTGGATGAGCTGCTTTCCCAACATGAAGAACATGTCGGCCAANTTTCCACAATGATGCTTTCGGCTGGATGAGCTGCTTTCCCAACATGAAGAACATGTCGGCCAAGCTGAATCCGGAGCAAGACGTCTGTGACAACCGTGGCTACACCACGAACAAGCACTTGGTCTCCGGCTCCAATGCCGTCTTCTCGAAAATTATGATGGCTATGATGGAGCGCGGGTTCAACGACACATACGACATCTTCTTCCTGATGGAGATGACGCCGTCCCCATCAAGGACAACTGGCTCGACCAGTTCGAGATGGAGGCCAATGAGATGGCGGACAATGGCATGGCCATNGTTCAACGACACATACGACATCTTCTTCCTGATGGAGATGACGCCGTCCCCATCAAGGACAACTGGCTCGACCAGTTCGAGATGGAGGCCAATGAGATGGCGGACAATGGCATGGCCATCCGCGGGAGCCAGCGGTGTACGCTGCATTCCACAGCATGGATGGCGTCAGCATGATGGACGGGATGGCCTTCGATGTCGCATTCGCCATGATTACCATGGATGCGATGTCAGGGCACACTAGCAGGTGAGCCGTTTCAGGGTTAGTCTGCCTTTTTCAGTGGTTCGGCACGCGTGTATGTGTAAACACTGACACTGCCCATGGATGCGTACTTGAACGGGCACGGCGACTTTTGAATGCAGCTGTGTGGGGCGTAGCTTGAAGTTGGCCTCTCCCGGCCCCTGGAGGAATATGCTCAAGCTAGATATAGTTTCCTGTGCTGTGGAAGCCAATCGCCACGGCAATTATATTTGCCACACCGCGATAAATTAATAGCCCAGTGTCCTAGCTTGCATGATGCCTGCGGGACAGCACTATGCTTTGCGTGTTCCCCTCTTCCCATCGTTTTACGAGGCAGCGCGGAGTCGCAATGACCACGCTGAGCGAAGTAGTTAGTTTGGTTTTGTGGCAGGATGTGGCTTACCCGCTTACGGTTGTTACGTGCTGTTGTGCAGCTGGCCGGGTCTATAGCGGTTTGCCTTCCCTGCCTTAACCCTGACGTGCCAGATTTCTGCTCAGCTTGTGTCTAACATCGGCTTGTGCATACTGGCAGTCAGAGGTTTCGTGTGCATTCAATTAGGCTGCGTACTCCTCTGACAGCACTCAAACGCAAAAAACGTATGTATGCATGTAACTATGTGTGTATGTATGTATGCATGCATGCATGCATGCATGCCTGCCTGCCTGCCTGCCTGCCTGCATGCATGCATGCATACACACACAGACACACACTGTACAAACATGCAAAAATGCATATGTACATGTGCATCTAGGGATACTGTATGCTCATGCTACAATTTTTCATTATAAGGATAACAAACGGCGGTATCGGCGGTAACTGCCACAGAAAGTTGCTAACATGGTAGATAAGATACTTCGGTGATCCGACCAAACAGCCCAAACTGGTGTTGCTCGTAGGCTTTAAAGCCCAACAGAGGTATGTGGTCTGACGGAACAGCGGCGGCTACATGCGGGTCCTGATCCTTCAAGCCCAAACCCCTACACTCTTTACCCTAAGCCAATAAAACCCCAGACCCTGGCCCTAGACCCTAAACCCCAACACCCCAACCTCTAAAGCCCTTAAGCCCTTGAACCCGTAAACCCTTATAAAGCCTAAATCCCTAAGCCACTTTCCTTCATCTTCAGAAAGGTCGTGCGCTCATACAGCAAGAACTCAACCATGTCGTCCTCGGTATGACAAACAAGCTGATTACATCGTAGGCTTTGTCAATTTGAAAGGGGGCAGGGTTTACTGTTTAACGCTTGGGGCTCAGGGTGTAGGGAGGGATGTTGGTAGGAATACATCGTGGGGTTTTGGGTTGAGGGATCGTTGCTTGTATCTGCGACATCCACCCTAAACCTTAAACCCTAAACCCTATAAGCCCAAAGCCCGGCAAGCAAAGCCTCAGATTGCGACCCTAGGCCATAAACCCTGAATCCTTAGCCCTGGACCCCAGAAGGATGTAGAAGAATAGCCTTCTATGAGTCTTGAATTCCTGAACCATTCTTTTACCCACTTCGGGGGGGTTCGGGTACATCCTAAACCCACAACAACCAACTAGTTCATCAAGCCACAAGCCAATGCAGCCCCAAATTAGCTTCAAGAGCTGACGCAAACCACCCCGTGAACTCTAAACCTAAAACTCCAAACCACAAAACCCACAAGCATCAACTGCGCAGAGCACCCGAGATTCTGAAGGGATCCGCCATATGATATAAGTCACAGTTTGGTCTAACCTTAAACCCTAAGCATGTTTCTGAGACGACCTGAACCCTAAACCCCAAAACCCTAAACCCTGATCTTCATCCTGAGACTGAGACACCCTAAACCCTAAACCCTAAGGACCAAGCCCCTAAACCCCTAAACCCTAAGGACCAAACCCCTAAACCCCTAAACCCTAAGGACCCGGCGTGGCCCAGCATCGCTGACAGGTGCAGAGCGGTGTTCTTCTCATTGTTTTCAGCCTCGGGCAGAGATGCTTTTGGAGTTTCCATCAGATTCAGAGTACTATATGAGAGTTGGGTACTTTAAGCGCTCTTTGAAAGGGCTTAATAAGGGTTCCGCCTAAGGGTATTATATAGGCGCTTGCTCGAAGAGATGCATACGGTTGCTGGTGTAGCTTTCGAGGGAGGGTCGGTTTAGGGTTTGAGGTCGGGGTTTAGAGCATCAAGCTTTCGGAACCTCGGGCATCCGAACCCTTACCTAAGCCAATATGTCACGATGAACAGGTACTTGCTCAAAGTGACTTTAATTTGAGTAGTTGTCAAAATTATGGTCCCTTTTTGGGTATCCTAAATAATAGGTGCCGTATTATAATAGGGACCCAGAAAGGGACCATAATTTTGACAACCACCCACTTTAATTTAAGCACCTCTACAAATTCAATAACCATGCCCCAGCCCTGAACCAAAAGCACTTTCTAAGCTTTTAAAGCCCCTACAAACAATCAACCAACCCTAAACCCTAAGCCCTAACAATCCCGCAAACTACATCCTCAACCCTCAAACTCCACCCTTCAACCTGAACCTTATACACCCTACAGCATTTTAAAAAAACAAACGCAATCCGCAGCAGAGGAGCGTGGACTTTTGCCTTCCTCTGGAGGAGCATCTTCACCGACTTGATCTGGTTGAACCAGACCTTGGCACTATGGGGTTTAGAGCTTAGGGTTTTTCAGGGTTTAGGCTTCAGGGTTTAAGGTTTATAAGGGTTTAGGTTTCGGGGTTTAAGGTTTATAAGGGTTTAGGCTTTAGGGCTTAGGGTTTATAAGGGTTTAGGCTTTAGGGGTTGGGTGTTGTAAGGCTTTAGGGCTTAGGGTGCAGGGTTACGACTTCAGCATGGATAGCTATAAGAGGGCTTAGGGTTACGACTTAAGAATGGGTTGCTATAAGAGGGTTTAGGGTTACGACTTACGACTGGGGGGTCTAGGGTTATGACTTAAGAATGGGCTGCTATAGCAGTTTAGGGTTTAGGGTTTAGACCTTATCTGCTTGATTTCGGGCCTCAATAATCAGAACAGTGTTCGGTTAGAGGGTTCAAACCGGATTGCTAAAAGACTTTCTAGTCGGATTCCAAGCCTCAACACAACCTCAAGCCTTCGACCAGGTTAATGACAATAACAGGATCCGCTGAATCATCCTACTTATAGGGATGAGGGTTTAGGGTAAATACCAAGAAATGAAACCGTGTTCATCAGGATGTACATTAAGCGCGAGAGTTTCTTCAAAGAACGGAAAGCCCACGACAAACACAAATACTTGCATGCGAGCGACACTCCGCTTCGGGTGGAGGGTTTTGGCTTCCCCTATAAGCCCTAAACACTTTAGACTTGCGGATATTGCTAATACATCATCGATCGGGGTATAAGGCCGCAAGGCTGCTATGGTCTTGACCGGGTCTAGGTAATGATTGAGCTTCGTCGGCGCTTCTTCAACAATGTCGTGAATTCAGCACATGGGTAGTTGTCAAAAAAAATGGCCCCTTTTTGGGTACCCTAAATATTAGGTGCCGTATTATAATAAGGACCCAAAAAGGGACCATAATTTTGACAACCATCCACATGAAGAACTAACTCTCCGACAAAGCCTGCGCGCTTGGCTACTAGGAGCCCCATTTTTTGAACAGCTCCTCCAAGAGGACCCCGTAGGGTTCATGTCTAGGTGTTCGTTGGAGGCTACAGTCTGAACCAAGCGCTTTGGGGTTTCAACCTCTTTGCATGAACCATATGCCGCATATGCCTAAATCGACACAAGAGGAACGACAGGTTGTGCAAGTCTGGGTAATTTACTGCAGGTCGGCTCTAGGCTTAGGCCCCCGGTGTCGGCAATCCGTCCTTCCGAACGATGTCTTCTTTTCAAGGCTCTGCGCACCTTTCATCCACCATGTCATTCATAGGAGCAGCTTTGTAAGTTCTACAGAGCTGCATAAGGAGACGGCCTGTCTCGTCATGCTTCGGATGTTCCGACACCTGTGTCATTAACGAGCACAGATCACACAAAGGCCCGGATGCGCCGAAATGCTCAAATCCTTCATGCACAAAAGATCGGAAGCCCGTCCTCAGGGACCTGGTGACGCGCCGAAACATCCAACGCATGCGAGCTTTTTACTTCTCAGAGCCGTTGCAGACCGACACCTTATTCCCTAGGGCTCCGGTTACTTAACGAATAGGTTACTGGGTGAATAATATATGTAGTAACCTACTATTTAGGTAACTGGAGCCGTAGGTTTTATGATAAGTCTTCGATCCGTGCGCCTAGGACTTACCTAGGGTCTATCTAGCATCCCACAGTCTCGTCCAAACCCTCGAATCGACCCACATGTCCCCAAAACCGTGAACTACCGGTAACGCCGGAGCCATATGATCATATCACTACCCTAAACCCTAGACCACTAAACCCCAAACCCTCAACTTTAAACCCCTTAAGGGAACCCTTACAGAAGAAGAAGTGCAAGCCTACTTAGCCAAGCAGGGGCTCCGCCCCCTTGGGCCTGGATTTCCTGGCCCCAAAGGCTGTAAGGGCCAAGAGTGAGCCCAAAATCACTAGAACAGCGATGCAAAACACGAGGCCCGAGCCCAAGTTCTTGGGGAATCCTGGCATGTGCTTTACTGCTGCATCCTGCAGCACTAACGTTTGGATGTGCGCGGAAAGATTAGCTTGCGAGCTGCGATTTGCCGAAGTAGTCGCCGAAGAGCCCATGAGAGTAGTGGAGTTTGCGAGAGGTCGATCCTGTGTGGCAAGGAGGAAGGTGGAACCCTGGGCTGTAATGGCGCCACAGAAGCGGCTGAAGTCACTGCAACCGTCCGCCTTGTCGCAAGCTTCCGAACACGAGGCCTTCGTCGCGCATTCGGGAGTCTCTGCCTTGATAACAGTCCAACTGCAGACGATACCCATGCAGCGCTGAGCGTCGAGCTGAGCGCCGGCCTGCCCCACACATCGTAGACTCTGCCATAAGAGATGTGCCCTCATCTCTGGATCCTCCCAGTGTTGGCGGCATGAGGATGGCAATGCAGCTGCACCAGCGAGCCAAGCCAGGAACGCCAGTGGACGAAGCATGGCTCCAGCTTCAAAACCTATACCTTTTGAAGGAATTCTAGAAGAAAGCCATGAAATCAGGGACCCTCAAAAGGTAAGTTATGCATGGTCTTGGCAGCTTCAACGCCAAGATCCATTTTTCGGAGCCCTAAACACAAAAATCCGAAATGTAGTCCAAACATATCCTACTTACTAAAGACCATCTAGCTATTATCATCTCCTTAATCATGCCTGAAAAATATATTCATTCAACATTCTGCACAAAAACCCTAGAACCCCTCAAAGAAGAAACCACCTTTGCTCCTTGAGGTGCCAAGAAAGCCACCACAACTGTTGGAACAGAAAATCTGGTTTTAGGGTATAGAGTATAGGAAGAGCTTCAGGTTTTTAGGGCCCTGGGGCCTTTAGGTTTTAAGGCTTTGTACGGTTTTCTGAGTTTAGCAGACAGACACAACTCATCACCAAAATACACTCACTTGCGACCATCAGGGACGAAGAAACATAACAACGCACCAGAAGCAGGTGGTGAGCAACAACTAAAGTGTAGTAGAGAGTGTAGTAGTAGCCACTGTGGAAGATGTACATAACATCTGTTCATAATTACAGATGCGATAAGGAAGACCGGTGAACGTTAACACCCTAAGCCCAACATCACAGTAAGCTTCTGGACGGAAGCCTGGACAAACAACATGGATCAACACCCTAAACCATGGACACTAGTAGTAATCCTTACGTATAGGAACCCAACTTAATCAGAATCATAGAGCCTTTTCAAGGACCCTTGAAGGAACTTCCGGGGACGATCTCCATCAACTCCGTAAGCTGTCCTTGAACTCTGAAAATCTTAAACCTTTCGATTTTATGCGGCTTGAATGATACTGAATCAGTTAACAAGGTTTGGGGGCATCTGGTGGTAAAACCAGGGAGTTCTGTTCAAGCCCCTATGTTGAAACCCTAAGCCGGCATGCACGATTGAACCCAACAGCATGGAACTGTCGACCATGCCCGAGAAGCCAACAAACTTCGACCTGACACCCAAAGAAGCCTGGAATCTTTATGGAGTTTCCAAGTCTACAATGTAGCATTTAGGGATGCTTAGTATCTGTATTCTCTGTAAGGATCAGCTTACGCCGGGGCTGAGCCAAGAAGGCCAGGAAGTCAAAAACCTATAGATACGACCTTTTCGATAAAATGGTTGAAGGTTCAGGGTTTACACGACCCACCTGCCAGTTAGGTGCAATGAAGACCCTGATACAGGTTTTGGATATCAAAGACCCTGATACAAGTATTTTGTTTCTTAGGAACCCACTACAATACAAGTTGGGGACCATGTATGGTGGTACAGTCCATAGCTCTATGTTTCTGCGGGCTTTTCTTCGCACAAAACAACCTCCCGGACTGCCCTCCTTTATCGCCACAACTTACATGTCCCTAATAAAAAAAATACCTCGCGGACTCGGCAAGAAATCAACTCCCTGGCTTTCCAGCCGAGGAGCTGCGTCGTGAATGGGGTAGTAGTGGAGCTTGCCATCAACGGTGGCCTGGCGACAAAGGGATGAAGCTGCAGACGTTCTGCTCCAGTCTTTGTCAATCATTCTTGGAGGCTCATGGGTAGTTATAAGTGAGGTTCTAAGACCCCTAAGGGGATATAAGTATAGCTACCCTACTTATAACCCCACTTCTAACTACCCATAACCCTCCAAGTTCGCGCACCAACATTTCGACAAAACCGCGGCTACTCGAGGATCCTTGGCTTCTCTTTCGAGAACCCAATATCGCGACAATTCAACAAATCTTCCAGTATCTTAAATCCTATGACCTTACCTAAACCCTATGCACTTTAACACCTGAAGGTGCAAACCCCACAGAATAGTAGGTAGCGATCTCTTAACTGTAGGCTATGCCACAGGCAAAACGGCAAAACTCCAACAAATGTTAATCAGCAAGCAGCAAACCCTATATAAACCCCAGCAAGTTTCGACTGAAAGCCCCAAGCCTATAGGCGATTGAATGCAAGGAAACCGTGAAGGCCTCCGACTCGGGGTTCGCGCTGTTCTCCACCAAGAGACGAACGATCCTTTGCCCGTAGGCTTGCGACATCCGGGCATGCAGCTCACGCGCATGAGGAAAGTACTGTAAATCCTGCACTACGGGCAACGCATATAATATGAAATCATTCCAAATAAGAAATTAAACCCTCGCTAAGCCCAACTTTCTTAAATTAGACCCTCGCTAGGCCAAGATTTCTTAAACCTAGATTCCCAACCCCACCCAGCCGAGCCTGCGGAAATTTAGAATTGAAAACTAAATTTCNCCACATGTGGGCGGGTTCAATTCTCTCTGGCACCGGGAAATTTAGAATCCCGAAATAAAACTTCCTGGAAGCCTCAACCCCCAGCCCAAGCCACGTCAGCCCTTTGCCCTATCGTACAAGTTCCGGACCCTCGACAGTGGGAAATTTCTTATTGCCATGCACACCCGAATAAGAAATATCCAGAGTCTGGGGAAGGAGCACCCGTTTCTTATTAAACTGATCGACCGTACAGTACCTTATTGACGCTAGACTAGGGGAATCATGGTGGTATGTTCCCTATTATGAGGAATGCAGAATGTATATCGTCAACCGTCTGCGTCTATAAGGCTCAAAGAGAACAGCAGGTTCTGAAGACTCCCCACGTCCCTTGGACGTTGCACCGGAACAAACTCCAAACAACAACTAACAACTCTCGAGGCTCAACAAGAACCCCTCACCCCACCCCTCAAAACAAAAAGCACTTGGTAGGAAAGATACTTGACATCTAATGCGAAGGCCAAATCGAATAACAACACACATAGGCAATTACATAAGCACATAAGCCAATGAACAGGCAGTCGATGAACAAACACATCATCAACACACAGCAAAAAAGATGAACAACAACATCAAGCAACAATCAACAAAGGGACGAACAAATATGGCCGTGGAGCTCATGGTTGCCGCTGCCCGCTGCGATGTGAATGGCCTGCTTGCAGGCTCTTAAAGTTCCCACCCCAAGCAGTAAAACCGAAACCCTATAAATCACACACTACACCCTGAACTGCCTAAGCCTAAGCTTTCGTCGTGCTAAAGGTGTTGCAATTGTTTGGGCTTTGGGGGGGGGGGTCTCGGAACATGCGAGATTGATACCAGGTTTATGAGGGCTTTAGGTGTGTTGCAGAAGGATTTCCGGTGTTCGAGTGGGTTAGGGTTTAGGGTTTAGGGCTTAGGTATCGGGGCATAGGGTATCATCATTGTGGTGTCGAGCTCGGGGCTCACAGCAGGGTTCAGGGGATACGGTTCACGTATTAACTCTTAGGGTTCAGGGTTGTTTAGCATTCAGGGTTTAGGGAGGTATTGGGATGCTTATAGGAGATCAGTGCCGTTTGAGGCGTATCAAAACACAGACGCGTTAGGTCGGATATCTCACAATGCTTTTGTTGAGGTAGGTCTCTAAGTCTCTAAGTCACTAAGGTAGACCTCGGGTCTCTTATATAAGGAAGTCAGAATAAAGAACTTTCAACAGTGAAGGACCGGGGCTGCCTGATCAGCGCGTAACGCTGCTTGCAACCCGTCCGCAATCACCCTAATTTTTGGCCAAGATTTACTGTTGCGAACTATACTCAAACCTCAGTAGACTATCCAGAAGTGCTCATCAGGGAGTTCCTGCAGAACCCCAAACCAGATTCTGCTTGTTAATTAAGACCTCCATATGCTTGCACTGCATCTCCTGCATGCTACTGCCACGACGGCAACTCTCAAATCCCTGCGCAGGCGACAGAAATCCTGCATACTACTGCAAACAAACTCTTGCGAGCCGACTCTTACTGAAACTATACCTAAAATCCGCGAATGCAAATCTCAACATCCGAAACCCTAAAACTCTGCTACTGAAACGAACCTTCCGAAACCCTAGACCCTACTGCTGAAACTGCAGTCCTTTAAAACTAGGCACCAACCGACCAAAAAGCAAGGGCTACTTGACCATCAGGAAACTTCTATCAGAAACCCTACTAAACTTCTATCAGCCCTAAACCTCCGAGCCCGAAGGCCTCACAAAGCCTTTCTTTCCCGCCGTCCTTTGTCTTGGCCTGGTGGGTCTGTAAGTTAGGGTTTAGGGTCTGTGGGTCCCCTAAACCCTAAAAGCCCTAAAAACCCTAAAAACCTAAAAACCCCAAAAGCCCTAAAAACCCTAAACGCTAACAACCCTAAACCCTAAAAATCCTAAACCCTAAACTCTACTGGGGAAGTGAAGCCCTCAGGTTTTGAGCTCATTTCGGGGCTTCAGATTCGGGGTTTATGAGGTTTTGGGTTTGGGGGCCTAAGTGTCCCAGACCCCCGCAAGGATCTAGAAAGTAGATCCCCTAATCTGGGGCCCTATACTACCCTTATACTTTATAGGAAGCCCCATTGAGGGATCTACTTTTTGGATCCTCCCGGGGGTCTGGGGTTTAGGGATCTGGTGATGCAGGGCTATACAGTAGGTTTTGCGGCTTGCAGGCACATCTGTTTGCTAGATTTAAAGCCGAAAGCTTCAGGGTAGGTTCAGTGCAGAGGCTTGGGTTTTGTGGGTGTCTGAGGCTTCATTTCGCTTGGCCATGCAGAATTGAAGGTCAAGGCCTGCATGCGTCACATTGCAGACTCTGAGGCTTGTTGCCCTCGAGAAACATACAAACAAACTCTACGTATAGATACTCCAAAGCCCATCGCTTGTGCTATGCCCGGGTCGTAAGCCTAAACCCGAAAGCCCAAACCATGTCCTGTCAGTGCCAAGTACTACCCTACAATCCCTCTTAAGGCCCTATAGACCCATGTCCTACCCCGGCGCACCAGTCCCAGCCCCATTGAATACATGCCCTCAGAACTCAAAGCAATAGCAGCTGCAACACCCATGACAAGTGAGCAACACCCCACTTCAAACAAAACACGATGCCGGAGTTGCAGCAAAACCCCAAAATTCGAAGCACCCCCGGCCTTAGCTCGCACATCCGCCCTCGCTTTGATGAGCGCTTCCACGCAGTGGTACGACCCGCCGCAGACTTCCATCTGCCCAGAGAGCTCTACCAAAAGCTGGGTTCTTGTTATAGCATTTAGTTCAAGCTGCCAGAATAGGGATCTACAGTACATAATACGGAGTCTTTACTTGTATGGTAACTTGAACTAAACTCCATAACAAGAAGCCAGAAAAGGAGAACGCCACAATAAACTAGGCTCAGGTAGGACTGCTCAGGTTGAAATCTTAAGACCTGTATCCTCACCGTATAAGCCCTAGCCTTCATAAAACGCCATGCAACGGGCCTGAGGGCTTTCTCGAGGACTCTAAAAGCTGAAAACCCTACCGCTGTGAGCCAGTCTCTAAACTACGCTTCCTCCCTAGACTCTCCGTCTACCCTCTGTTAGACCCTAAATACCTACGATTAGGTTCGGATGCAGTATAGATAGAATACGTGGTAGGTCGCTCTGGTAACAAGGAAATCAGAACGAACTCAAATTGAGACCACCCCGCTTCCCCAGAGGGTCCATATATACCACCATTATGGAATTAGGTCCCAAAAGACCATCCCCTCTGGGTTCAGATGTAATAACCACAGAGCTCCCCGTGTGCACCTGGCCGTCCCTGTCTGGGTTCTTTCGGCGATACTCCAGCTGTACCTGCGCAATGCAAGTTTCGGATCTAAGAAAGGGTTAGGGTTCAGGCTCGAGGTTCAGGACCTCCTCCTGGACATTATTGAGTTGAGCAGAGCATGTGAAAAAAAACCGGAATCACTGGCACCCATAAGCCCAAGACCTGCAAACAAGTAAGATTCGTGTGTGTGTGTACTTCAAGCTGAATGACAGCGACAGTGCATCCTTGGTAAGGGGTCGACAGGATCCGGGGCTTCGGGTCGAGTGCCGTCCAGTCGACACTGGCGCCTAAGCCAACTACCGAATTCGCCGAATCCTACTTCTTTGTAGGGTCTCGGTAAGGTTTGTATGAGGCTTTCTAGTAAGAACTTATAGAAAAGTAGGTTATGGTAGTTTAAGTTTAAGCTCACAAGGAAACAGCAGGGCACTCGCGGATCTGCCGATGCGGCGGCATGGATTGCCTGCGACGAGAGTGAAGGACCCTGAAGCACTAAACCCCTACACCCCATAAACCCCTAAAGCTCTAAACGAGGGAGGAGATGATCAGACGCAGAACCGTTGCGGGAAGATCTAAACTCTAAGCTGAACCACCCAACCATTCCACAAAAAAGCTCAAGGTGCAAGCCGTTCCAGGGGAGGGAGTGCCCGCCGGGGCGAAAGCTTGTATGGGTAACCGCACTGCAACCCTATAACTACAAACTCCAAGGTGGAAGAAGCCCTAAACTGCTGGATCCCTAGCCTCACATAAAAATCCAAAAACCTACCGTCTTAGGGGTCATACCCTGTGATTTTAGGGGTCTACTTTGGGGGATGGGGTTACAGGCAGAGGTAAACCTAGGAACGCAGGCCTGTGAGCTGACCTTCCGATTCTTGTACCTCAGAGGCTTCTCAGAAGAGTCCTCAGCTGGAGTTGTTCCCAAGGCTGTTGGACGGCTGGAGAGGCTTTGAGAGTTCAGGGCTGTTGGGGCCTTCATTAGGGAGTTTGGGGATCTAGAGTTGAGGGTCTAGGGCCTCTGAATTGTCGAGGGTTTAGGACTTAAGGCTTTGGTTTATAACCGTCTATCTCAAAAATGAAAAGTATACCTCACGTTGAATAGGACCCTAGCCATAAGAAGGTTACCTCCCATAAACAAGGTTCTACAATGGTAAAGCATTCAGGCATGGCTGCCCCAAACCCTAAAGCCTACTCTACTAGGACCTTGAGCACAAAGGGGAAACCCAAACGAAAGGGCCTTGAATGATCGGTGGACCTACAAAAGACATCAAACTCATCAGGAGCAAAAGGGAACCCTAAGAGACCCCGGGCCCTAAATGAGGTACACAATAATATTCGACCCCAATACTAAGCCTTGCTGCACCCCTGGCTGTCCGACGACACAGGAATAAGCTGCATGCACAAACCTAGAGCCGCCTAGAGCCCGAGAGCCCTAGATCTTGCGTGGGATCCCGGAAGCAGAGACATGAAGCTGTCGGTGGTATTGGGAACGCCACTTGCGCCGCACCCTCAAGCCCACCACTCTCCGAAAAAGCACGAAACGCGGGCCAATGTTTGTCTGGCATCGGGCATCGTCCAAGACCAGTCAGCACCGACCTCGTCTGCCGGCTATTCTGCCCTTATCCTACAGCTGCCAGGGGCCTGTGTTACAAAGAAATTCCACGATACCTCAAACAAGGTTCATGGGCTCATGCCTCAAAGCTGTGACGCAAGGACTGCTGTTTGGGTCTAGATTGAGCTTTGGGCAAGGACCCAAGAAGGGATTGAACAAAATTGGTGTCTCTGTTTAAGAGCGTCTGCAATAACTTTAGTGCCTTTAGAAACTGTTACTACGAAGGCACCGACAGGCCCTTGATAAACTTCAATCAAGAAAGAAGCCCCCACACTGCCTAACACTCCGAAGCTTCAGCCAAGAAGCCCGAAGCCAGTGCTCAACTTCCTCGGCGTTGCCCTCCTGTGATTTAGGGCCAGGGGTTCGTGGCTTAGGTTTTGGGGGTTTAGAGCTTAGCTTGCGGGGCTTCGGGTCCGGGGTGTGGGATTAAGGGCTCTGCATTTCGAGCCTGTCTGAGGATCAAGGCGAGGGGGCCGGATCTTAAGTAATTACCGATATTATTCTTAGGGTTCCTTATTATAATCATAGTATATTGGGCCCCAAAGCCCTGTTCTAATTGTTAAGGCCCCTACTGGGGTCGGGGTTTAGGAGTTTCAGCGCCGGGGCCGGCGCTCTTTGCTTTGGATTTAGGGCTCAGGCCCCTTACTTAACCCTCAGCCCTAAACCCCAAAACCCCGAAACCCTTACCGTGTTTATCGTTGAACTTCGGTCTTAGGTGGCTTTGAGTTCGCTCCTGCGCCGCCTGCCACAACTTGAGGTCGCCACCGTAGCCTTTTGAAAAGCAGCGGGCATAGGCTTTCTTAGGCTTCCCTTGAGGGTTCCTTTAAGGGTTCCTGCAAGGCTTCCTTTCAGGGTTCCTGTAAGGATTGCGCTGAAGGTTCTTATATTTTGGGTTTAGGGTTTTGGGAGTGTTTCAAGGGATAGTGATGGTCGTTGGCTCTCAGTCTCCAAGTCTAGACACAAGCACTCCACGTTCATACAGGGTGCGGCATCATGTTGAGATAGATTTGGGAAGGTCAAGACCGAGAACCCCATACTAATTATTTCATACATTTTGCCGATCTAAAATCCTTATGCCTAAGCCTAGATTGCGCTCAACCAAACCCTGAACCCGAACAACTCTAAGGCCCATGGCTAAACATTGAGTGTTGGAGTAATTATCATACAACAGTATACTTGTACGTGCAAGTGACTTTGGGGGGATACGAATATTGATAATTCCGAATTCCAACTCGACGATATGAAACACCCCTTGAACCCTTAGAAGAACACTTAAAGGAGCCCTGGAAGGAACCCATCCGGGCCTTCTCCGTACTCTCGCTCTGTGGCCTCCTGCGTCACGCGCAGGAGGGCGGTGCCCCCAAAGCCTGGGAGAAGAAGCCCTTTTTTGGAGGTTCTTGGGTAGTTATAAGTAGGGCTATTTGGGCTTAGGGTTCCTTTAAGGGTTCTATAGTGTTTAAGGCTTAGGGATTAGGGTTTAGGGCAGATATCAGGAGGGATATAAAACCTCCAAGTAGGGACCATGTGCCCAGTGTTTAGGTGCTATTTGGTTTCGGGTTTGGAAGCTCCAGGGCTTAATTACTGCCAAAGCGGTATATGTTCTTTGGAGTCTTTGGCCCTAAGCTACCAGGTATCTATGTAGTATGTACCTACATGGACCTACATAGTCACATAGTGTATACTTTAGCCCGACGATACCTACATAGGAACTCCTTGAAGGTCTAAGCATAAACACTACATGGGTGCATGGATCCCTAAAGAAGAGGACCCAGTGGGAGCCTTGAGCCTTGAGGGCTCTACCTGTAGTCTCCATTGTAGTTCCTTTTTTTGGTTTAACCAGTTTTATATTAAGGATTCTAAAAAGGTAACCCCAAAAAGGAACTACAATGGAGACTATAGGTAGGGTCTATCGGGTTTTCTATTCTATGGTATCGGACTTAGGGCTGCAGCCCCCTAAACCCTAAACCCTAAACCCAGTCAGCTTTTGTGTTATCGGGTCCTAACCAGTTTCCTTGGATAGGTTCGGGATTTATAGTGGGTTTAGGGTTCAGGGTTTAGGGATCTGCTCTGGAGTTCGGGAATGTCGCATTCATACCTATAGAGGGTCATACCCGACCGGTTGCCTTTGTGGTTCGGATCTGTTCTATAGAAAAGTAGATCCGCAATCAAGGGGTACGGGATAACCGCTATACGCCTGGCAAACCTACCGCCACGGCCCCTCAAAACAAATAACGAAGCCCTTAGACGAACCCTGCAATAAACCCCATAAGCATGACCATACCCTCAAGCCGAAGCCCGAAAATCCTAAACCATGTCTAGCCGAGTCTAGCCAAGAGCGCAAACCTATTAGCCACAGACATTAACACTCAGGTCACACCTGAAACCGTCGGTGTGGGGTTTTACTGAACACCACCGATCTTGTTGACACGATGCAATACCACAAAAGGCTTTACCTGCAGTCTCCCTTGTAGTGTCCTTTGTGGATACTGTAATACATAAAGCTAGGGTTATACGAAGCTGAGTATCCACAACAGGGAGCTAAGTGCATTGTAGCATACATATATATATATATATATAGCTTTATAAGTAACCTCGAACAGAACATATAACCGACAGTCTTCATAGTAGTTTTTGTTTTGGTTGACCGGTTGTGTACACATTGTAGGTTCCTAACCATAAGGCTTAGTGACAAAAGGGAGCTAAAATGGATGCGCATTGGTTCAGTTCTGTGGTGTTCAGGGAAGCATGGCGGCCTCCCCCGGAGCCGGCGGAGTTCACGCCGTCGACAGCACCTCGTTGTGGTGACGGACATTTCAAAGGTCTGAGAGGCTGTAAGCCATTGGGATTAGGGATAGTGGCCAGGGCTTTCGTGGTTTTCGGTCTGGCAGGCGTGTCTCCTCAAAACGCCATTGATAAAACGCAAAACAACCTGACTGACACTCTTAAGTACCCAACGCACCCATGAAACCGACACGTAACATTCACTGACAATCTGTGAGACCTACATCGCCCCTCAGAAAGTCGAAAGGTGTATATCCGTGCAGGGTCAGCTCTCGGTATCGCGCCGCGCGGGTCAGCTCCAAAGACGGCCTTCAGATGCAGTGCCGGTAGGGTACTGTTAGCAGTGCAGGTTGGCTCATAACTAGGGTCTTTAGGGTTCAGGTTTATTAAAGACCATTCGGTGAGGGCTGGCTTGAAGAGTTTTTTATTAATTAAGGTTCCATTAGTTATACGGGCTTAGAACAGCAACATGGTAGGCCAGTACGTGGGAGAGTTTGGGAGAGTATATACTATTAAACAAGGTCCTTGTGCAAATGAATGGGTCTCGCGCTTGTGTAGGGAGCATGCAGTTTCCATGTTATGTCCAGTCTGTCTGTCAGTCCGTCCGTTCGCCTTTGCTTCTATCTATCTCACGATCGATCTACCTATCTATCAACCTATCCGCCCACCTATCTACCTATCTATCTATCTTCCTATCATCCTATCTGTCTATCTACCTATCTATCAGGTATCTACCTATCTACCTACCTACCTACCTATCAAACTTATCTATCTAAGGACGACCTATCTCTCGATCTCGGTATGTAGGTAGGCAGGCAGGTTCGTAAGCCGCACAAGTACCAGGGTTTCGGTTATTGACCTCAGGAGTTCTGTGTGACTCAAGAATAGTCAGCCGAGATGCATCCTGCGCCCGACCCCAGCCGGACTTGGACTTTCGCCTTCATAGGGATTATAGGGCTATAGGATTTAGAGGGCTTTGAGTTTAGGCTTAGGGTTTAAGGGTTCGGATGATTTAGGATCTTCGGTTCAGGGTGCAGCGTGTGATTTTGAAGTTTAGGGTCTTGGGTTCAGGGCTCAGCGTGTAGGGACGAAAGTGGTCCAGATATTCTTCGACCCCGGGCGCCCTAGGAGAGATCATACGATTGAGGCCTTAGAGAAAAGGGGATCAATAATGAGGGGTCTACGTTAAATTCACCCGGCTTCCTTGATCCATGGAAACGTTGACGAACTATACAGAATACTGCAGTTCTAAAGTGTTCAGATCCCCCCTCTATTCACTGGTAGCTTTGGTTTCCTTGTGCTCACTGGGGTGCTGTAAATCATTTTACAGTCACTAAATGTAGCATGGAGCTGACTGAGCGGGGGGGGGGCTCTTATTCATTTTGTAGCCGCTTGATGTCAACAAAGCAAACTGCCATAATGTCGATCCACTCCATGGCGAACACCCAGGCCTCTAGGCTAAGCCCAAAGACCTCCAAGCTGTGGCTTCAGGCTGAACGAATAAATATTTTGTCCGTTGAGATATGGAGCAGTTGGCAAGAACATCTGTTAACAGTAGCGGTGCTGCTAGAACCCTGTTTCAAAGGGCCCATGCTTTGTTCTGATCGCAGTGTGGGGCAGGGGGGTTAGGGTTTTAATTCCATCCGTAACTTCACCCCACCTTACCTTTGGAGCCTGCAGACTCTGTCTAGGCTTCACGTCGGCGCCCTTCTGATGTCTAAGCCCTAAACCCCCAAGCCCTAAACCCTGAACCCTTAAGCCCTGAACCCTATAGCGAATCCCAGAAAGTTGGAACATGGGTTTAGGAGGATCAGTGCTAGGATCCCTTATACTTTACATTAAGGGCATGAGGATACTCATGTTCCAACTTTCTGGCTTCTACTGTAAACCCCTAGACCCAAAGCCCTGAGCCCTAAAGACCGAACCCCCCATGCCTGGTCATGGAATGCCGTCTGCCACCGCTGGGCTCTTTGGGAGATGGCGGCTCCTGAGCAGCAACGGTTTGCGATTTCGGTTTAGGGTTTAGGGCTTATAGGGGTTTTATAGGTCAGATTCTCCGAAAAGCCTTAGATTGTGAGCTTCATCAGAAGATCCCTCTAATTATACTCTGTAGGGGTATATTCCTTAACCGAGGGTGTTGAAGCCTCCGGTTACCTTCGTGCAGAAGTCCCACGGACGTATCAACGCATCATATCAACCCCGGAACTCATAGGTCCATAGACATAATGCCCTCCAGGAATACGAACCGCCTGCGTCCAGAATTTGTGCAAGGGCATCCTAGGAAGGCACAGGATCTAAACCATCGAAACTTCGGGGCATCAAGGCCTCGCTTTAGAGCGGTCACCGAACGCCACAGTTGAGGTATTTTTCGGAGAGGGACCTTGACCCGCCTCAAGCCCCAGACCTTCAAACCCCTCAAGCTCATACAAACCCCGTGCGGGAATCTTTAAAGCACTAAACACCCTAATACGCAACACAAGGATTCCTCCATGCTCTACTATGGCATATTATTGTGTTGAAGCCCACAACACCCTAAAACCCGACATGCTCAAGCTCGCAGCCGAAAGCCTTAGCTCGGACCGATGCTCTGAGAAAGCTACAGGATACCTTTACCCGGATGTTGAGATGTAGGCTGTACGTACAATTGCTGCGGGTTCAATGCGAGGATTGGGAGGTCAGGGCTAGAGGGATTTTAGCTTCGAGGTTCAGGATGTAGAGTTGGAGTGATCATCAACCCTGATGCCCCCTACACTTTCACACCACATAGCAGTCATTACAGTACACCTCATGAGGACATCAACCTGAACAAGAAAGATACAGCAACTGCTGCCTTCCCGACTTCCAAGCTCAGCTGATCACCCGCTCTACTCCCTAAACCCAACCGCCCCATGAAAATGTCCTTAACAATAGAAGCTTACACCCCGTCCAACCCGAAGAAGACCGACACACTCACAACACGCTACTCAAAACAAACCGGTAAGCTTAAGCCTTCAAGACCCCCATCCGAACTCAAAAACTCTCAAAGTCGTAAGCTCTACATGCTCTCTGAACCAGCCCTCCAGATAAAATCAGCAGTAATCATCATAACGATACGCTTAGCCACAGTAACAGCAATGTGTTGAAGCATTAAAAACCTGTAATCGTGATCAGCATACATAAAAAGCACAACTAACACCAGTTACAGTAAGTCAGTCCTGTTGCCCTACGCCCAAGCGTGGGGCCTCATCTGCCACGGCATCGACGTCCACCTCCTCGCTCATCTCTCCCACCTTGACTGTAGACACTTTTAGCAGCTCCAGAGGGGGTCTTTGAAGGGTTTGACAAGGTTTCTGCAAGGGCTCTGTGAGGGGGCTTTACGGTTACAGGGGCCTTAAGGTTTTTAGAGCTTTCGCGTTGTGTTCTTGTCCTCATCTCTTGCTTGGGGGCTTCGCTACCGGTAGCACATGGGGTCTCGGTAGGCGGTTTGGGGAATCAGGGTAGGGCAACTATTACTATTGCCCGGCCACTCATCCGTGTCTCGCGCAGCTGCTCATCCGTTTCTTGTGCAGCCACGGAGTTCTGGGCCAACATGGATGCATGGCCACAGCTTTGTTTGGAGCTTAGGTTTTAGGGTTGGGTTGGTTTAGGGGTTAGGGTTTGGAGGTCGTTTGCCGTCGGCGTCCGGGTTGGCTGCATTTGGTGTTGGCTGCAGATTTCCGGGAGAGTCGGAGGTTTCCCATGGTCCAGCTGCTGAGCGGTCAAACCGAACGGCTAAACCTGCAACCCACGTCTGCTTCCACTAGCTTGGATACAACAGCTTGCTTCATGTGTTGGTGGGGGGGGGGTTGGGGTTGGCTGTTGGCTGGGGATTTTGGGTGATGCGAGCTCATGTAACCCATGTGTGCTTGAGCTGGGATGGTCGAAGCGGCGGCAATTGATAAACGTACACCATAAAACTCAGGAAATTGCAGTAGGCAGCGATTGCAGCATAGGGTCTAGGTATTAGCGGAGCAAGCCGGGACTGTAGGGTTGTCCTGTTTCGGGTTTGCTGCTTAGAAGTGTAGTCATAGCAACTCACAGTTCACCTTTGCAGCTTGCCTCATTAATTTTGTACTTAGTAACTCGCAAACCCCACGGGTGAAAAGCCTTCGGAGTTCCGAGTTGAGATGAGGCCTAACCCACTGCTAAGCAAGACTCCTGGTTCAGACATTGGTCTTGCATGGCTAGCATCATCAAGCTTCATCTTGCTGCTATTGTCGCGCCATGGGGAATCACGTTGTTTTCTAGCAGGGTATTTTCAATGTAACACCTCATAACAGTGGCTGCAGAAGAAAACCTGTACTGCTGGCCACATGTGCTTTGCTAGTCTTCTTTAGCCCTTTTTTCCAAACCTCGGCTGAACCCTGGCATTTTGAACCAAAAACTGAAAATCCCTAAACCCTTGCAGTAAACCCCAGAGAGGTTTTGAAACCGGATTAAGGCCAAATAGTGCTGGGATTTCCTATACATGACTCTAAAGGATGGAGGCTATGGGGTTTCCAACTTTTTGGCTTCTACTGTAACCCTAAACCGAAGATCCCTGCGCCCGGCAGGCTGCGGGGGCCGGGATTCTGCCTCCAGCTTGTCTGCTGGCAGGAGCCTCCATCTACAAGGAGCTTTTGTGTTTAGGGCTTGAAGGAACATATACTGAGGGCTTTATGGGCCTCCATCTAGAAGGAGTTTTTGGGTTTCGGGTTTGTAGGAATGTCTACTGAAGCCTTTATGGGGAGGGTCAAGGGCTGTGGGGTCGGACCAAGGACGGGAAGATAGCACAAGCCTTCAGAAATAGAATGAGGTTTGGGGCTACGGTACCGTACAGTTCCGTAGTGTATGTATCTGTATACATGTCCCTAAGGGTCCAAGTATGTAATTATCATATACTCTCCAAAATAGTAACCTACATAACTACTATCCTAAACCCGAGTACCTGATTATTGGGTCCTTTGGACCCTTAGGGTGTCAACATAACCACCAGAAGCGTGATAACAGCACTGTAACTTCCATCTAGAGCTGTCGGTCTTAGGGCCCTGAGATCTCGCTTTCGGGGGATGTCGGGGTTCGGCTTACAGTTGAGCCGTACAAGGTGGGGTTTAGCCGCCATTGGCGGCTATTGCGCTACTCAGCCTAAACTTGGCCGACTGCTGAACCCCTCCTAAAAGTGAAAATTTTAGCCTCCTTATTATAGTTCATATAGAAAGCCAAAGACCAGAAGCACAAAACCCTGGCCCAAGACCTATACAGTAGAAGCACAAAAGTTGGAAACTCAAAAGCCTCAATCCTTAAGAGTAATGTATAGGGAATCCCAGCACGAATTGTCCTTAATCCGGTTTCAAAACCTCTTTGGGGTTTACTATAAACCATTGAACACGAAGGCCTAAACACCAAGCCCTGCAACCCCACACCCTCACACCTAAAACCCCCCAAAACTGGGCTTTTAAGTAACCAGGGAGAAAAAAGTATAAACTTTTATTTCATAAGGGTTCCTTTAAGAAAAAATATTAAAGTATGGTACTCCAAAGCCCGGAAAAGAGCCCGAGCCAAAACGAGCCTCTCCAGGACCACAAAGCCATTCGCCTGCAAGGTGTGTGTTGGGAGATTCCCCTAAACCCTAAACCCTAAACTCGGGAAACTCCCCTGGTTCAAGGCTGAAGCGGGGGGGTTTAGAGTTTAGGACTTTCTTGGACTTAGAGCTGGGTTGAGAGTTTTTTTGCCAAATATCGAAACTCAGGGATAACTCGGCATGTGCACCCTGGACACAATAGTTCACCTGTTCTGTCCAGCTCTTTGCAAATGGTCTCGCAGATGTCAACCTACAGTTGAACTCTGTCTCTCTCTGTCTCTGTCTCTCTGTGTCTCTGTCTCTCTCTGTCTCTCTGTCTCTGTCTCGCTCGCTCTCTCTGCCCGGCAGAACGAACTGTCGGCAACCTGCCTTCAGCACGGACAGTGACGTCTGAAGAAGCCGTGCTCGCTCCGCATCGTCTGCACAAACATACTGTTTAGAGTTTAGGGTACCAATCTTACCCGAGGGTTTTAAGATCACGGTATCCTTAGCAATACGGCTTCATATCGCAGGCCCTGGTGCGGCCTAGAGTTTGGAACTTAGCAATGCCTTTATATAGACGAGATCGCTGCGACAATCGCCGGCAAGGGCAACTTGACATTGAACATGTGCTGTTGACATGCAGCGCTGGTTTTATATGGGTTCCGGTGGCTCTGCTTTTATTATGCCCGGCAACAGCACCACATACAACCTATGTATATTAACAGTAGCATCATATACAGTAATATACAGTACCCCATAATATTGGAGATCTGCTTAGGGGTTGCCCTTGCAAAGAGGATAAGCACTTCTAGAAACGTGGCTCTTCGCAATGATTGAGGGTCCTACGGCCTAAACCTTCAACCCGGCAACCCCCGAGTCATTATTCCCTAAACCTGAACGAACGCCTGAAATCTAAACCTTCATCCTGAACCCATAATTCCCAACCCCCACACCCGACTCACTGCATCCTTTCGGAGCTTTGCCTTGGAGACATAGAGCGTTTATATATACGACCATTATTTGGAATTGGGTCCTAAAAGACCATGCTTCTTGAGGTGTTGGCGACCAAATTCCACACTAGTCGTATTCGCGTGTCGTTCTCAAAGTTAGGGGGTGTCCCTTTTTAGGCCCCAAAGAGTACGGCACCCTTGTAAAAAAGAACCCTAAAAGGGACCGTAATTTAGAGAACCATCCATAATGGACCTTCTAAGAGAAGTCCCCCCACCTGCATCTGCCCAGCCCCCGCAGGCGACAATCGGCGCGCCACTGGTGTGCTCTCCCTCGGCGTCGTACCTGGCAATCCCCGCCGTGGCCGGCAGCACCACAAGAGGACAGAGAGGTTCCTTGCTTAGGCATGCAATGTCTGCTGACAACGTCTGTCTCAAATCATGATGCTGAGGGTTTAGGGTGGGTCAGGAGCACAGACTGCATTCTGAAGACCCTGACCCATGAATCCTGAGCTGTAAATCCGGAATCCCGGGGCACAGAAAAGTCCGTGAATGCCCTTTGGGAGGTACCTCAACAGTGACATGGCAGGCAGTTGGGGTGCTGGCATATTCGGGGGCTTGGATTAATCATCGAGGAAATGTCTGGATGGCGCTCTGTAGCCATGTGCAACTTCAAACTCATGGGGTCGACAGGAGCTCAACAAAGCCAGGGACCATCAAACCAAAACACATGCTGAATGAGTGTGACATCACGGGTCTGACTTGAATGCAAGTTCGGAGCGAAGAAGGCTCCTGTTTCATGAGAACGCTCTTTTCTGCAGATTGTTGGGGCCTTAATAACAGTTTACAGGGTTTGGGGATCTTTTTGTGGTATAGATATTTATAACAAGGTAAGGAATAATATTGGTAATCATTTAGGCTTCTATACTATGCCCGAAGAGACAGGCTAAAGCCAACCAAAAACCTCTGAACAGCCGAGGTGCATAGAGCGGCTGCGACTTTGGCGCCGCGGGCGATGGCAAAGTTTGGTGCCTGGGGAGTTGGCCACTCAATGATTTCTGGACTGTTACTGTCGGCGGTCTGGCACCTAATGCAGAGCGGATCTTTTCAGGCAAGCTGCCCAACGTTTTCCAGGGTGTTGCTTCTGAGGGTCCATGCTTGTTCAGGCAAGTTGCATTATTTGTTCGACAGGGGATGGGAACCTTAAGTAGTATTCCGGGACTAGCTACTCAGGCAACTTGATGAAACATCCTGCATTTCTTCCAGGTACTCCCGAAGTCTGCCTCGAGGACTGAGCCCGACTTGGAGCGGCTGCGGAATCCATGACCGACACATACACCGAAGTTGAAGTTCCGAAGTCTCGTGTGAACACCAACCATCCGAGAAGCTTCACACTCTGAAACCCAAAGGCCCCTGACTGCCCTGACTCGACACACTTGGCGGCCCTTCATGTTCCCAAGAGTCCATGTACCTGTGTATAGTATATACCGTTGCCTTCAAGTACCCACATATGTTAAAGCCAATGAATAACCTATATAAGCACACGGACCCTTAGCATACTACTATCATACTACACCTATCTGTGAAGCGAACAAGACGACTGCCGCACGCATAGCCCAACTTCTCAGGCACCCACTTCCCATTCTTCACTTCTTTGAGCAATGCGAGCACCTCGTCCCGAGGTAGAAACTGACCTGGGCATCTACAGAAGATTGGGGCTGCGGTTAATGGCCGGCCCTACATACTTCCAGAAGAGGGCCTTTGGAAACATGTGCAACACAAGCTTCATAGGGTGCATACAGGGCTGATAAAGCCCGCAGATTGATTTTCTCAGAAAACCCTCAGCGCGCGGGTACCAAGCAAACTCTCACAGGCCGTGGACCCACACAATTGAAACCTGCCTGCCTGTAGCCGTTGCCTTTATAGTCAGTTTGGTGAGTGGCCATAATAAACCACAAGACTGTATTCAACACGCAGCACGATCGTGCAAACCTCAAAACGTGAGGCTTCTGTTTCAGGTCCCGGCACAGTTGCGCTTGGAGCTGCTCAGAGAAAATGCTGAAGCTAAACTGGAGATGGTGAACCCTGAACTCCAATGACACTCTCAACCCAGTAGCCTTTCAATCAGTTACAGTTCGCCGAAACCCCCCCCCCCCCCAGGGGGGCGCGGGGTGGACCCCATTCCCGGCCACGGCTTGGCCTAGCTCTCCTGTTTCTGTTTTTTTGTGTTGTGGTCTTTNAAACCCCCCCCCCCCCAAGGGCGGCGCAGAGTTGACCAACTTCCTGGCCAAGGCTTTGCTCAGCTCTTCTGTTACTGTTCTTTTGTAGTAGGGTTCCTTCTATTGCCAAAAATTGTGGTAGGGTTCCTTCTATTGCCAAAATTAGGGCATGGGTCGAGATCCATACGGTTTTGATGCCTGCGGCCTTTGCTTAGTTACAGTATCAACCTAATGCAACCCTGAACCCCCACAAACCTGGCCATCACAGATAGACTGTGACTCTGCGCAGGATCCCGGCCCCTTCAAGCTCTAGTAAACTCTGAGACGAAAACTTCAGCCCTGAAAACTCGAATCCGAATCCTGGGCCGCCAACCCTAGGGTTTAGGGTTTAGGGTATCGAACCCTACCCCCGTGGCCCCGAAAGCCTTCGAAAAGCAAAAGCCCAATCACCCAAACATAAACCCCAAATCCTGCAAGCTCTGAAACCCGCAGGGGCCTAAACCCTAAACCCTAAACCCGATGCAGGAAGCCTTGCCTCCACCAGACGCAGGGAGGCCTGCATACACAGGTCGAACTTCTGTTTTGGCTACTATCACGATTCACAAGCGATACTTTCAGATTCAGAGTACCCGTATTTGGAATGGCTTGGGGCTTAGGGTTTGGGTATGGGGTTGAGCTTTGCTTCATAGGATTTAATGAAAGGCTGCAAGCTTACAAACAATACAGGCTGCCGGGTCCGACGTCTCTAACGAGCACCTACCATGGGCGAATTGGACTGTTAAGACAAGCCAGGGTTCCGATGCCATTTTCGTAAAAGTCTACACAATTATCCCGGAATCTGAGGAGTAATCAGACTGTGTACACTTGAATATAGGGAACTTGCAGATGGCTATCAACCCGCCAGCAGTGGCTGACGTCTCCCAAGGATTAGGAGACTTGAGTTCTTGAGCCCGACGGAGTTTATGTCTTTGCGCACTCAGATTTGCCAGAACTGGACAGGAAACATAGCCCCGAAATCAATGGCAAGTGATAACGAAAAGGAAGCGTCCTCTCAAGTTCCTAAATGCCTTGTAGATTTAGGGGTTTAAGCCGCCACAGCCCCACCCTGCAACATCCTCCAACCTTTAGAAACCTCAACAAGATACAACAAGTCAAGAGTCAAGGTTGCTAAACTCGACACCTGAAGCCCACCATGAATCCACACATCCAGGGCGCCTCCCAGGCAGCCGGCATAGCTGGCCGGGCTAGGGTCCTGACCCATGATCTTCTCGAGTTTGTGTGTGAGAGCAAAGCTACATAATAAGGTTTAGGGTTTTGGGGCTTGGTTAGGGTTAGGGTTGTGATTTGGGGTCGGTGAATTTCGGAAAGAATTACTCCGTAGATTTGGAAACAGAACGTCGCGCCGCGAGAGCTCGGTCGACATAGGGCTATGAAGCCCAACAGTCTGCAAGGGGCATTAGCTTGTTCTATAGATCTATGCTGAAATACAGGTGGCCCCGATGCCTGGAACATGCAACCGCAAATATCTAACCTGACGACCCAATCCTTGAAAGCCCAGGCCCTACAACTACCAATAACCCCCCCAAGCCCGCATTAAGAGGCCTCTTCCTTGCTGCCACGGCAGCTGTGACGCCTTCGGGAAATTTTCGGTCTTAGGGGGCTTATATTGTAATATATTAGTATCAGTATATGGTATATATGGAATGTAATACGTGATGTCATATACTGCTCACTAGACCTGGCCGATATCTCCTGATATCTACGGGACCTGCAGCAACAAATGCAGGGCTTCAATCGCGCAACTCGGGATAGCCGCGTAACAAGTAGAATAGATTTCGACATAGGCTGCCCTGTATCTCTGGCGACTCGCGATCAAGAGGTGTTGTCATGGTGCACTCCACACGTCCGTTGCCTGGTAGCACGGCCGCAGCAGCCCTCATAGTGAGACCTGACACAGCGGCACTTATCAGGGTTTATGCTGCAATACTTCGAACCTTGATAGTGCTAGGCGATTGAAGGTGTATAGGGTTTGCTACAACCCATTGGCAGAAGACTCTCAGCATTCGATCCCATTCCATAGCACTGCCAACAAACACAACTCTCAAACATCGCTGGAAACCACAGATCAAATTCATGCCCTTATCAGTGTGTCCGTCAACCTAAAAACTAAGCCCGGTCGACACCAACACCATGCAATGCGAGAATGCAGTTCGTTTGTGATGTATGTTAGCCTAAGGATTTGCGAAGCTCGGCTCTGGCGTCCTGGCTCGAGGACTATGTGGCAGTTTCTGCGCCTCAAAATGCGGCCTGGGCCTCTACAGCAACACAAGACATGAGATCTCGCAGCCCACTTACAAAGCTCGGGGGAAATTGGAACCCTAACTCGCACCAAACGAAGTCGGATGGTTTGGGCATCAACACAGCTCTCCATGCTCTGCCTTAGGCGAAATCACCTGAGCACTTAGTCCGCAACCCAGTGGGCAAGCGTTATCGTTCTTGTGTTCTTCGCAGGAACAAACAAGAAGTGACACACCGAAGACCCGAGACCCGGCGAAACTCACTCGACCACCCCAATCTCTATAGGTGTCAGAGACACGAAAACCCTAAACCACCCGAAGCTTTCGCATGTCTGCCTCGCTTCTGCTGCGGCACCTTGACTGCAGGCAGAGCCCGACACGGCTCAAAGACGCCTCCCCGAGACATTTCCGGAGAATCGGGTCAGGGCTGCAACGGGCAGAAAAGAGGACTGCAAGGATTGCTTCGGAAGGGATGCTCAAGTGTTTGGCCAACCTATAAGCCACCAAACCCTACTTCTATTGTAGCGTCCAGATAAACTTAACTACTCCAGAATTTTTATAGGGGCTATAACGAGAAGCTACAAAAAAGAGGTTATGGCAGGTCGAGATAGGGTTATCCTGAGGCTCCGCCGCTCAAGTCCGCAACTGCGGGAAGCCCCAGCCTGCTCCGCTAACACGGCCTCGCTCGGCGACGTGGATGCGGGTCACGCCTCGCTTGTCTTACTACCTAGAGTCTCCATTGTAGTTCCTTTTTTTGGTTAACCAGTTTTATGGTTAGGATCCTATGATAGAGATTTTGGTTAACCAAAAAAAGGAACTACAATGGAGACTCTAGGTAGGCCTGGAGTTTGGCGCCTTTTCTCTTGGACCGATTTCAGGGTTAGGATCCTAGAACAAGAAGACAAGGTAGCCAGGCATCAAACTGCGACTGAGTGTCCAGGTTTGGGTGCGATCAAAGAGAAACCGCACCTAAGGGCCCAGGTTCAGGACGTGAGTGCTCAAGGCTGAGAGTCTGAGAAGCATACACCCTCAGAGTGAGCAGACGTCTCCGACGCGGGGCTCGAAGCCCCTTAGCCCAACACCCTAAACTCGAAACCCTGTACGCCCCGAACCCAAAGCCCCGCCCCTCCGCCCTCTAAACCCTAAACCCTAAACTCTAAACCCCAAACCCCCAAACCCTCAGCCCTAAAAAGCACATAAAACAAGGAAGCTCCGAGGCCGCCAGGACACCGCGAAGAGTCGCCATCCGCGGCAGGAGCCATGCAAGCACCCCGAGAACCGCAGGGAGGCTCAGGCACGACTTGAGCTGAGAAGGTGGAGGTTGGGTTGGCTTCGGGTTTGGGTTTAGGGTTAGGGCCCGGGTTTGAAGGTCAGGGTTTAAGTTGGAGTCTGGGTTTAGAGTTTAGAGGTTGCAGTTAGGGGGTTAAGGGTTGGCGTCGTCTGCGTCAGATGTCAGGGTTTGGGGTTTGGGCGTCCGAGATGAGAGGGGCTTTGGGACGGTTTGACGATGGGAGGCTTTGCAGGGTCTCTTACCCGAGCATCTAGGATATCGCCAATTTTGTCCTTGGGGAGGTCTGACGCCCTGCAAAAGCTGCGGGCACAGACAATGCCACGACGCCATCCTCCAACATGCTCCGGCTCCTCAGACAGTTTAGATCACGAAGCCCAAACCTCGACCCCAGTACTGAACCTCCTGTCATTCCGACGATTTGTTGTGCATGGCTGGGCAGGGATCGGGCCTCGCAGGACTTTGGCTACACGAGTGCCGCGAAAGGAATGTGCTGGCTCTGCTTTTCGGATTTTAGGTTTCAGGACTCAGAGTTGAGATCTGCAGGCAGAACCCGGAGGATGTCAATCGAAATGGTTGAGGCTTGTTGATCTTGTTGTGGGATAGCGAAGTTGGTCTCTGTACGCACGCATGTCTTACACTTCTAGACGTGGAATGAATGGTCAGTACTTCTAAAAAACAGGGTCTTAACCAGCCACAACATGACACCGTAACAAAGTAAGATGTTGGCTTGAACCCGCAAGTTCTTAAACAGCCACAATGTGACGAGTGGCACAATAAGTAGACCACCTGCAGCCGAAGCCTCAGAATTTTCAGCTCCTGTCCGACTGTTTCCTAAGCGAGGCCCGGAGGATCTTTGGCACACCGGGCACACGTCGAAGCCCCGATCGTTGGAGGCCACATCAGCCACAAAAGGTACGGACATAGCATCTGCAGGTTACTTTGTCTTGAGCATCTTCCGTTCAAATTTGCTACTGTGCGATCCTAACCATCAAACGGGTTCTCCCAACAAAGTGCTACAACTCAGAGGGCTATAGGTAGGGGACGCAGACCGCGCTTGCAGCAGCTCGCTACAAGGTGAAGCAGCGCTCTCACCAAAACGAGAAATCTGGCATGCACTCCTTGGCCTGGAAAAGCTTGGGATGCACCGTTTAGGGTTGTGGGGATCGGAGTTTCGGGTTAGGGGTTCAGGGCTTTGAGGTGGAGGGCGGTCTAGGGCTTCTGGGTTCAGCGTTCTTTTGCCTGCCGAAATGCTGACTTCGTTCACCAATGGGTTCGCTCCGAACTAGCAAGATGTGCGCCAGTTTGTTTTCTTGACTCCTTGACACGAATCTGAACTAAAGGACGTCTCGAGAGGTCGTAGTTCTTCCTTGACACAATAATTACGGCTGCTCGTTAACCGTCAGACCCTGGCTTGAAATTTGGTCATGCTCCCTGGCCAATAAAGCCTAGCAGACGCATGTTACAAGAGCCTAGAAAATCCAAAGGTGAAGTCGCCTCATCTTTCCGATCCACCTAGCCTGGAGCCAGCAACCCGTGTCGAGGAGGGTGTGGCTATGTCTTGAATTTGCACTATTGCGCGAAACTCTGCTGCTCGCAGTTCTCAGGTGCTGGTACACCCCAGAACACTGTCCGGAAACCAGAGCAAACATGTGCCCATCATGGCTGTGTCGGAGTCCGGTCTAAGGCTTCGTCACGTGTGCTTCAGATGCCCGTTGGCAGGCATGAGAATCGTCGGCCTTCTAGTCGTTCAAGACATCCCATGTAATCAGAGGCTTTATGTTTGTGATGGAGAAAGAAAACTTCAGGATCCCCGGATATGGTTTTCTACGGCCTGGACTCCATGCCAAAGGACGTCGAGTGGCATTGGAGGATAGTCGTACTCACTTGCTCGCCTCGCACACACCCAAAGACTTGTCACAGTTGTAAACACAGGGCTCCTGATACATGCCGCGTATCTTGCCCAAGTAAGCCCTCAGCCGCTTGTTCAGGGCCAATGCATTTAGCACTTCGTGTTCCCACTTCTGCTGTTCAATCTCGGCAAGTATTGCTTCGGCTAGAGACTTCTGTCCCTTCGCTGCAGCGCGTTTGGCTCTTTGCCTGGCGGTGGCGATTGCTTGGGACCTTTCCAAACCGGCAGTGTCTAGCGTCTTTGCAAAGGCTTGGTTGCCCACCATGTTTGCCCTTGCATCACGGAATCGCACTGCATTATCCTTCGCGAGGTCGACTGCCAGGTTTGCTTCAGCAGCCTTGCGAAGCAGCCCAGAATTCAGCATCTTCTGTAGCACAAGCTTGCAGTGCTGTGTTTTGGTGATTGCAAGTTCATACGACCGGTTCTGATACCCGCAGTAGATCTTGGCTTCGAGGCCCATCTCTCTGGCAAGGAAACTGCGCAAACACATGAGAATCGTTGCATATTTCTGCGTAAGTCTCAGCGAGAACGATGCCTGACCTCCCTGTTGTGCAATGCACCCTTCAGCATCAAAGAACCCTGCAAAATAGGCCCAAGTGCATGGTGCAGCCACAGCAGAGTCACTGCGCTTTAACAGCCCGAGAGTATCACAACAACCGTCTTTGCGCAAAAGCACAGATGGCCAATCCAAAATAATGTCGAGCTGTCTTCGCTTCACGATGCTATGCGGTGCAAGGAGGCTCGCGGCACTACGAGCACCGGCTCCGTGCAAAGCCCATTCTAACACCGGCTTTCGAAGACCTTTGCCATCTCGCAATCGGCGGATGCTTCCGCCGAAGGCCCTCTGCATGCGCATCAAGACCGCGACTCCATCAATAGACTGTCCAACCTGCAAACAGCATGTGCGGCTCGCCTTCTTGACCTGGACACATCCATCACCATCGAAAAAGCCAGCTAAGTACTCAAGCTCTCCAGGTGTGAACTTGAACAGATGCGTTTCACCTACCTCCGTCCGGGAGGTAGCTGGCAGCATGTAGGTTTTATCATTCAGCCTGAATGAGACCAGCGGCGGCCAACGAACCGCTGAAAGTGTTGCAAGCAGCTTCTGGTTTCTCCGTTGCAGAGCCTGCAATGAACTGTTCGAGACGGCCGGGCTGACCACGGTTGATTCTGATGCAGCAGTCGCAACCTGCAGCTTGCTGGGGGTCGGTGATGCTTGCGACAAAAGGGAGCCGACCGGACATGTTTTGTGCCAGCATCGCCGCACCACTGAGACAACCGCCATTGCTATCTTACGACCACGTATCTAGGAGTTGTTGTCAACTCCGCGACCTTCATACAGCCACAGCAGGCATGTGCAAACACCGGCAGCGCCCCTTTGGGGATGTCTCAGCCTTCGAACCGCAACCGAGCCAAACATCATGGTCATAGTCGGTGAACTGTTCCTCCGAAATCCCATACCTACCAAACTCATACAATTCGAAAAGTGACTGGCTTCGAAGCCCTCCCCGCGAAAGGCCTTGTCATGCGTCTTGCGGTAGTTTCGTGCCGCATACGAAGCCAACTCCCAGACCTGAACTGGCAAAGCTGCGTACAGCCAAAAACGTGGTAGCGAAGGGTTCGGATAGACTATTAGCTAGACAGCGGGAATTTCAAGAGTACTTCAACCAAGCGAGAAAGAACCACGAAGATCCAGCTTCGATGACATGTAATCAAGAACTTACATCAAGTTGCTGAAGTCTGTTCCTATATGTGAGCATTTAGGAGCGAGCGATGACCTGTGATGCGAAAGGCGCACCTTTCTCTGGAGTATGCGTGAATGAAAGTCAATATTTGAGCAAAGACTTGACTTGTGGCTTGCATGGCGGCATCATAGCTGAAGGCCGGTCAGTCTAACTACCTCTCGGTAGATTCGGGCAGCTTTGAATAGTTCCGCGCATGCCCTCGGCGACAACCATGACATTAACAACAATCCGTACTTAGGGCAGGGTGGCTCTTGGGATCTGAAGCGCAGAGCAATGCTGTCGGGCACAGGTAGGACCCGAAACCTCTGGCAACTCGGAGACCCTACCTGAGCCCTGCATATAGGACTGAATTTCAATATATGAGGGTCCAGACCGTAACAAGCAAGACTCGCGAGGCAGGCACCCTCTCTGGGTCTCGACCATGATGCTCGTAAAAACCCGACCAGCGACACCTGGCGAGATGATACCGGGCCTTCGGACGAAAGGTTGGAGTCTCCGAAGCGTCAGATTCCGCCGTCTAGTCCCAGAGCGACCTCACCCGAACTCTCAATGCCTGCCATGATGAGGAATACTGCTTGAATGTACTCAAATGATGTCGTGGCTTTCCTAAAAACGAGATCCACATCTGAAGGATAGGGTATGATAGCTGAGTCTCATCTACCCTGTCTAAGGCCTGCCCATCGCGTGCATAGTTCCCTGTGTTGATTGCCTGATATGGCTATAGACTGCACCACACAGTAAGCAACACACGGAACTGCACTGCAGACCATGGGTAGCCTACGCAAGCCCCCCAAAACCCCAAGCTCTACCTCGTCTTGGGTGCGAAGCCCTCATCGGAGGACCAGAGCAGGAGGGGTCGATGCGCCTGGCTGACATGGACTTGTGTGGGCGCAATGGACAGTAATCTGCATGGGGCCCAGAGGCCTCAGAGTCAGTCGTCTTTGGTTACAGCTACAGTTTAGAGCTTCAGGCTTTCTTGCCTGAGGTCGGGATCATACAGGTCCTACTCGACTCGGACACCGTTCAATTAAGCCCCTCTAGCCTTGCATGGTGAGCTTTCTCAGGCGCTGTTAATCTGACAATTATGTTGCTTCTTATCAACTGCAATCGAACCCTAGACTAGACCTAGGAGGATCGAACCCTGAACCCTGAAACCCCCCAGGACTCAACTTGAAAATGCTCAACCCCTAATTCCGATGAGAGTTCCTGGCACCCTGTCTGGAATCTGAAGCCGTGTATTACCCTTATAGTACACTGCACCCATCCTGGCCTCTCCAAAGTCTGCATTTGCTAAGCTTGGCCACCTGCCGAAAGATTGATTTACGGCTTGAGGGAATCTCGAAGATCAGGGCCGCGGGTTTAGGGTTTCACAGGTTCACGGGCTTGGGATTACGGTCTAGGGGATCAGGGAAGGGGGGATTGAGGTATGGGTTCAAGGTCTTGGGATGCGTCGAGCATGGCAGGTTATGGCCTGCCGACAGGCACCGCGTGTGTAGAGCGGGGAGAGTGAAGCCTTTGGTGGGCATCCCCGTTTTGGGAGGTTTAATTACCTTGCAAAATTACCGAAGCTTGGCTTAGGGGGGCAATGCATGCGATTGAATTGCCGTGCGGACCCCAGGAAGGATGAATGAATCCCTGCAAGATGTCAACTGGAAGCACTTCAGACAGAGCTATTACACAAGTTCTCAGCCCAAATCGACAAGACTCACTCCATGAGTTGCAACGAAAATGGTAATAACTCTGTATCTACCACCAACTCCGCCCAAGCTTCGAAACCCCAAAGTGGCATCGATTCTGCATTCGGGCAAGAAAACCCCCAAGAAATCCGCAAACCGTGCACCTCGAAGCTCAAAGGCGAAACCACAACCCCATAACTGCAGTCTGCAAGCGGGACCTCTAAACCCTGGACAACACACTCGACCATATCAAACTGAAGACCTAAATATCCGTGCATTAAGTGTCCTTTTCTCAAAGTTCCTAGATGGTGCTGGAGCCTTCTAAACGCCTTAAGCAGTGACGTGCAATGCTTCCCACCTCATGTCCCTCTCGTGCGGGTAGCCTAAGGCAGCCTGGAAGACCGATGGAGGTCGAAGATTTAGGGCTGGCTTTGGAGCGTGGGTTCTGGGGTCTGCGAGGGTTTAAGACCGGGATGAATGCTGACTTAACTTTATTAATTAGTGGGACTCTTGCCGGCAGACCAAGTGCAAGAGTCTCACACGGTTTCTCTTTGCTCTGGTTTGCTGCTGTCTGTGAATCCTACGACTCCAGCACGCTATGTCCTCACGCCGCAGTTGCAGGGGTGGGTACCGGTAAACGAGTTACTTACATACAACAACGGAATTTAATCAACGGATAAGCCTCGTTTAGTTTCTCAGGGAGCAATTACAGGGTTTACAGTTTCTATGGCTTTTGACTTTCAGCGGCATCTTTCTGCTTTTCAGAAAACGCCGGGTGCAGGCATCTCTTGGATCAGCAGCACCGCACCTTGCTGACCCAGCCCTTGAGGCCGTGCTTTTCTAAAGGCTCGGCCGACTTCCTAGGACGGCCTACAGCACAAGAGTCTTAGCACCCGAGCGACAGCAAACCCATCAACCGAAATCCTACAAGACTTGTATTATTGTTGCCCACAGAACAGCTTTCTGGAAGCTACCAGGTTTATGCAAGGAGCAGTAGCCCAACATAGAGGCGGACCTGGACTTCTAGGGATTCATCAGTTCGAAGTTTGCCCTCGCAGACTCCTTGCTGCCTGCACGTAGCGCACGCCATCGTGCACGGCGTCCCAGCCGAAATGCGTGTGGCCGAAGACGTGGATTTCCGGCTTAAGCTCCTTGAAACGAGTAGTGCTTGACGTAACTATGTTCAAAATCGAAAACTGACGAGTTCCATTGTTGCAGGGTGCTGCTGTGCTTTGTCGTAAGATGCTTCTCAAATCGGAAGATAGCAAGCCTGGGAACGCACACTTTCACAAGTTTGGAGCTGCAATTATAATGAGGTCGGAAACAAGAGCCGTGAAATACTTTAGGAAGCGGGGTTCAGGGCGAAAGAGTTTGTTTTTTTTAAGCTCTATATACCCTGGAGGCTTAAACGGTGCAGGGTCTCACCGTATCTCACGAGAAGTGTGGCCAACAGACGAGAAGATCCGGCACGGATGTTTGGATCATGGGAACTGTGTTTACGGCACCGGACTTCGGGGATCCGTCATGAGTCATATTCCACATCCTCCCATCCCGATGATTCCTCCACGCGCTTCCGCAGGTAGTTGGAGCCGCTGGCCTTTGACGGCAGACATGACCGAGGGAAATCCTTGTCAAACAAGATGTTTTGCTATAGATGCGCCACACTGCTGCTACTTCTACTACGGCTATGCTAACAAGCAACAACAGGCAAGAATGCAAGAACGATCGCAGGAAATAATAGCAACCAGTTCGTGCAGACCTGTCACCCCTTTACACCCCAATCCCCGAACCCTAAACCCCAAATCAGCAGTAACCTGGCCTTCGGCAGGCAGGGCAGCGCCAAGTACCGCTTCTCGAGCGAAAGCTCCTAGGCGAGGCCGCTGTTGCAACGAGCCGCCAAAGACAAAGACTAATTTAGCCTAAAGTAGATCTGTACCCGAAAGTGCTCAATGCGCAATCGTCAGGAAGCTTTTCTGCTGTGTGGCAAAAGTCAGCCCTGAGCTCTGTAATGTCATGTAGCCGCAGGGCACTTATTAGTTGAACTTGGCTCCTAGTTATCGCTTGTGCTCATGTTACAAACGTTGTAAGGAAACAGTGTCAGGTTGGACATCGTAGCCATAACGATCTTGTCAATGATAGCATCTCTTGTGCATGAGCCTTGTGAAGTCAGGCCAAGAAACCATCTAGCACAAACTGACGGAGAAGAAATGATTGAATTCAAGCCCTAAGCTCTATAGACACTCTAAAACCCCGAAACCCGAACCTAACCTTGACACGCTTCCATGAGTTCCGCATGTCTGCAGTCAGAAGACGATCCGGGGCAGGAAGTGTGAGAACGTCACCAGAGCCTGCAGCAAAATTCAGTGCTACGATCTGGGGCCATGAGGATCCTGTGGTAAGAGCTTCGGGTTCTCAGTTCCGAGCGTCGGGTTTGGCCTTAGCGGAAGTGGTCTGGAGGTGATTGAACTTTCAAAGGTTGCTATCTGCAATCCTTGGAGGCTGATCCTGGAAGTAAGGCTGTTACCACTTCTGTTGCCACACCTCGTGCTCCTATGGCTATCAATTTACACCACCAGCAGTCGTCACAGCAATATAGTTGTAGTTGCGAGCTACGAGCCCTTCCTGCATGAGAACCACTTCTGCAAAGCCGCTGAAAGGACATGCGAAGCCCTTAAACCCTAAACCCTTCCTCCTTCAACCCTTACCTTAGTCATTCACCCTGAACTCGCAAACAGCTAAGCCCTCATTTCCTGATTTTTTTTAGGAGGAGGCTGTGAGTCGATCGACAAGCCCGGCCAACTAGTCTTGGCCTCATCGCTGGGGCGGTCGGCCAGGGGAAGCTGCAATCCAAGCGCTTCGTTCCTGACTATGCATCTGCGTGGTGATTGAAGCGAGAGCCGTACTTTCTCGAGACTGTTTGCATGAAACCAATATAGTCCATAGTCAGAGATATGTTTTGAACGCATTGTAACCGTAGCTCTTGCAAAATAAATTGTCAAGGCCCCGTATCTGGATGTAATAGGTCATCTCTCCTTCCAAGGCTCAGAATTCAGAATCTAGGCCGAAGCCAATTCTATTTCAGTCAGGCTGGGACAGGGGCCGTGTAAGCTGGCAATGAGTACACTCGGACAACCAAAGCGCAAACACTGACAGGAACCCCACACAGACTATAACTTCTGAACTGAATGACCTCCATCTGATGTAGCCAGGTCTCATTTTATCGATCCGCCGCGCTGCTGAGTCATCGAACATCGAAACCTTGACATGCACAAGACGGCCGACCACAAGTCAATTTTACCGAACATTTCCGAAAACCTAAACAAAGAACCCTGACCAATTGGCTCAACAGACAGCATAAAGCAGGTACGGGCCCGAACCCCCGGTGGGAACCGGCACCGCTCATAGTCCACCATGCACTCCGCGACCGAAGGCACTTTCCAGCCTCATAGGGCTGCTTCGAAGACGGGAAAGCTTGGCGTAAGGGCTTAGGTTTGGCGGCTTCAGGATTTATCGAGTTTCGGAAGAGCAGGATGAGCGTTAAAGACAGAGCAAAGCCTAGGAACAATAAAGGGGCCGGACTCGGGGACACAAGTTAACTCGTCCTGAGCCTGAGTCCTTCGCACTATCGACCTCCTGAGTGACGAGCGTTCAAATCCTAAACCCCGAAAAGCCTCAAACCCCAACACAACGTGGCTCACCAACCCTCAAGGCCTTAAGCTCCAGCAGAAATCAGGTCTAAACTTTGTTATAAACCCTAGAGCCTGCCCGAGAAGCCTCGAATCTCTGACCACAAGCCCTTGACAACTCCAAAGTGTCCCAAACCCTCCTGAAACCCAGAAGCCGCCCAAGCCCTCTTGCCTTCGAGATCGGGCTCGGGGTCCCAGCTCCTCAGCTCGGCAGTGGGAGCTTCGTAGAGGTGTGAAGCTTCCACCAGGTTCACCAGTAAGTCCTTAATTAGCTCCTTACTAATAGGGGTACCCCTGATCCTATAGTGGTACAGTAGCATTCATAGCGAGACTCCAAAACGAAGGAGCAAAAGGGCACTACTTGGGAACAGGCCCGGAACATCGCTGAAACTACGAAAATCCAGCTGCTGGACTGCCACCCAGCTGCTGGTGATGCCAAGAGAGGATGGGACACACCCAGACTCCCTGTCCGAAGCTTGTCACTCCGGGCTTCAAGTTTTAAGCCGTCGGTTTCGAGAACTCTTGGAGATCAGGGTCTTAGGTTTTAGGGTTTTGGGTCCAGGTTTTAGGATCTGGGTCTGCCAGGGTCCGGTCACAGCCGCCTTGAACTCTTGACCACCTTGCGATGTGTCAGAACTTCGTGAGTTTAGTCATGTAGGCGTAGGGCCGGGGCAACCAGCATCCTGTTTATGTGGACGCCTGAACACTTGCTAATTCTATTCCTGCCCAAAGTGTTACGACAATATCCACCAAAATCCTACTCTAGTCAAAAGTAAGGTGACTTTACTACTCCCAACAGAGGCATGACAAGGCCTTCTCCGCCGTGCCCACGCGTGCCGCGGCGCTGTGCACCCCAAGGCGGCGGCAAAGATCCTGTCTCCGAGGTTCTGGTGTCTGGGGGTTTAGGGGGTCGGTTACTATGACTATATTGAAGGCCTACTGGAGATCTAAGGAATAGTATTCTGGAGTATTCGGGCTTCTACATTACAGGCCGCTGGTGCTTCTTGCGCGGACTTGCTGTGAAGTTTCTGTAGGGACATGGTAGCAGTACACATGAAATCTGCTGCTAATCGGAGCAGGAAGTGAGTATCGGCATGTCGAGAGTTGCTGTTTATTTATCCAACAAACACACTCAACAGCAACACAGCTGCGGACAAAACAACATTGGATTTAGCACGGCTTGATTCAAGACCAGAGGCGCCACACTGACACTTCGGTTTTCGTTGTTTGCATGGCTGCCTGGGTACCCATAATTGATTCAGATTGGTTGCACCAGGGAGGTGGATATAGCAAGGATACCGTTGAAACTTCTGGTAAATATTGGGGCTGTCGGGGTACTAGGGTTCAGGCCTTTGGTTATAAACTGGTCTGTTCTCGATCGTTGGGGGAGCATGGGCCTCAAGCCATGGTTCACGCTGTAGGTTATGAGTTGCCATGTATCTCCTCACAAGTTTAGCACAGGCGGCGCCTGGATTTGTGCCACCTTATCGACGCAAGTGTCGTCTCCATCGACCTCAGCCACGGTCATGCAACTCTTCCGAGATATCTTCATGGGGGGGTCTAAACAGTGCGGTTCTTTCAGGGAAGTTCAAACCAAGCATCCAACGATTTAGATTCTGCCTTAGATTCCTTACTTCCTGAAGCTCCCATGCACTTCCCTTTTCTGAAATCCTGCAGTTGCTTGGGATGCTACTCGCTGACACTTAAACCCCATACTTCCACCCAGGCTCGCAAGGCTACTCGCACCAAATGACTGCAGTTCAGACCTGTTTTGACAGTGTAGAGCCAAACGCCCAATCCCCACGAGTCTTTACCCCCAGCCACTGGTCGCATATCCCCAAAGCCCACACCGATAGCCTCCATCTCCTCCTACGGGTCTAGGAATTTGGGTTCAGGGTGTACGGATGGGGGATTTGGGGTTTAGGGTGGATTATGATGCAAACCCAAGATACTGAATGTCCTAACCTCTTCTTCTCGGACAGCCTGAGGAGACGGGCCCAAAGATCGTGATTGCCCGGGACGAAGAAGACATCCGCGAACTTCCGCTTTAGCACCGCCTGGAGTCTCGCAGAGGCTTTCTTTCGCCTCATCCCACGAGATCGGGTTTAGGAATGAGGGCTTAGAGTCATGATTTCCGTTGTAGTTCCTGCTTTTGCTTAAACAGTTTTATGGCTATAGTGTCCGACGAGAAAGAAAACACGTAACAACAAAAAGGGTGAGGACATGCGGACTCGGAGAACAAGGTCGGTGAATCCGTCTTTCGGTTGTTGGAGGCTGGGATTGCTTACAATGGACTTCCATTGCTCAAAGCAGAAACGAGCAATTCCTTCATCCCTAAACCACATGGTCCGTCACCAGGGTCGGGGACCAGGCCGGAGCCCTACCTGGTCCCCACTTAGGCAACGCTGTTTAAACCTACCCAAATGAACTCTCAACCACTTCTCACCCCCGCAAAAAGCAAAAAAACACGCGGCGGATGTTGTTTTCACAAGAGTCAACTCCGAACTAAACCAGAGAAACCGCAAGCCTCGTGTGCCCAAAGCCTCTCCTATGCTAGCCCTGAAAGGAACCTTTGAAAACATCGCAACCCTTCTAAGTCTGCTTGACCGAACCCGAGATCCTGGCCAAGGTCCTGTGCAAAACCTCGTGGGAGTCAGAGACGTCTCCTGCCGGCAGATGTTTTAAAGTATGTGTCGGACTTTCTCCTGCCGGCAATTTAGGGTTTTTAGGGTTCAAGGGCTTATAGGGTGTAGGATTCAGGATTATGGACAACTTGCGGATTCTTCTTCAGGGTTCGCTTAGGGAGTCAGGTTTTCGCAAGCTGAAGGTCGATGATGGGGTCCATCATCAATGGATCGGTGCTCCGCAGCCTGTTGCCTGCTTGAAAACCTCAGCGAACTCTCGCACAGCAGTCCTGCGACGATCAGGGCGTCATTCAGAAAGTCCGTATCCGAGATACTCTCAATCCATGCAAGGTTCTCCTGCGTGCGGCTTCTTTCTCCAGCTTCTGTAATATAGAGGCCTGAATAACTAGAATAGGGTTTTGGGTCCATAGTACTATAAATATAGTTAATCAGGAACCCCCCCCCAAAAAAAATAGCATAGGTCATTATAAAGGCCCCGATAGCACACGCCACCAACATCACTTAAAATACGGAAACCCTTTAAGGCCCCTACATTAAGCTTGAACGATGGGACTTGGGCTTGAGTGGGTTGCAGCCTCGGAGTCTCGGCTTTACGGTTGATGTTATAAGTCTTGCACTACCTTAACGACCCTAAACTATGGGAGGTTGTGGTATATTCCATATTATGGGAATTATGGTATATATTTTCTTTACTATGAGAATTATGGTATGTCCCTTATTACTGGCAATGCAGGAAGTATACAGTCGACCGAATCAATCTTGTCAGATCGCAAGTTTATGAGGACGCCCGGGCGACAGTCCTTGATGTCTGTGTGAATGTCCTGAGAAGTGTCAGGAGAGGGGCTAGTCAGGGCCTGGTGGGGGTTTGAGGTTGCAGGTCTTGGGTTTAGGGTTTAGGGCTTAGGAAATTAGGGTTTAGGGGTTTAGGGTTTAGGGGTTTAGGGTTTAGGGTTTAGGGGTGTAGGGTTTATGGTTTAGGGTTTGAGGCACATGGTGTCCCGCTTGTCTATGCCTACGCGCCTTTTGGCCCTTGGCCCACACAGGGTTCTGTAATCAGGGTCCCTGCCCGGTCGTTCCAAGAGCGACGACCCCTGAACCTCTCTCCAGAGTCGTCTCTCCAACAAAAAAGCAAAACGTGATAACCAGAATGGATCTCTCTGGGAATTTCCTCTAGCAACGACAACCCTGGTTTGATCATCTGTAGATGGGTTTAGAGTTTAGACTCTGTGGACAAATGCTTGCAACACAGACAAAGGATGCAGACCGCCCCTAAAAGAAATGTCACGCTTCCACTGCTTGGTTCGAATGGCATGTGTCAAGAGAAACTGAATACCGCGGCCAAGTGGCGGAAATGGCCCACAGCCTCACCGAAGACATGCGGCGAGACCTAGAGCCCATCGTTCACACACAGCTGTCTGTGGTGAGGTTGTTCGAACTGTCCGAAAAAGGAACTGTGAAGGTGCTCATGGAAAATCAACATTCCAATGACACCTAGATCGAAATTGATGCAAACGCCGTTCCATGTGATGGCAGGCCACAAGTATGACACGTACGAAATTTCTCGTATCTCTTCAACCACTTCCAACCTAAAAGAGACCTTACCCGACACCCCACCCTCGGGTCGTGCGGGTACTGGCGTACTGGGTCTCTCCAACCCTCTACACCACCAAAGGGTGTTTGCGCAGACCCTGCGCCCGAAGACCGAAAGTCCTTCGCCTTTCCTAAAGCCCCAAACCCCAAAACCCGCAACCCCTAACGAGGATTATGAGATACCCTCAAACGGCACATGGGGGCTCCCCATAGCCGAGCCCTCAAATGTCTGAACTTCTCGGCTTTCCGGCCTGCAGCGAAGGCGCGAAGTACGGCCACCCATGGGAATCAGAACGAAGGTTCGCACATCAGTCTTTGGGCATAAGGCATAAGTGTATGATATACAAATAGTATTCTGTACGCAGAAGGCTAGAGGGCGATGGCTTGAAGGGTTCACCCCGCCGGCCTACGGTTTGTGGTTTTACCTTTCGGGTTAAAGTGTAAGCTGAAGTGTTGTAGGGCTGAGTTTAGAGGGCTGGTTGGGTCTAGGTTTGTAAGTGGACGGATTTTCGAGGTGTAACCGGGTTCGAGGTTTATTTTATAGGAAATGAAACCCTAAACCTTACTTTAAACCTCTAACCCTTGCAAGTTTTACCTTTCTTGGCTCAAGGCTCTTGGGAGGTTAGGATTGCAGAATCAGAGGCTAGAGATCTACGCTCTGGAGCCTCAAAGCTTCGGCTTTAGGACCGTTAGCGTTTAGGGCTTAAGGCTTTAGGACCGTTAGAAAGATTGAAATGCCAGGATTGTATTGGTTTAGGGTAAGGCTTGAAATTCTAGGGCCTTTGGTTTAGGGGTTGAGGGCTACAACCCTTGAACATTCCAGGGTTTAGGGGTTCACAGGTTTCGGGGTCTAGGATCGTTACCAACACTTTTGGGTTTGGGGTTTGGGGGATTTAAGATCTTTGGAAACCCAAGGCTTGGGTTTTAGGGTTTAAGGAGTTTAGGCTCTTACATACTGTATGGTTTGGGATTTAGCTTTCGGCTTTCGGGTTGCGAATTGAGGGTTTAGGATTCTTGCAGTGCCTGTCACATCTGCAAAGCAGCGAGCATTCGCACTGTAAGCAAGCGAACATATTACAGACCTATGCATGTCCTGAAAGGATCGAAAGCTCTGCATGTGGACGGCCGAAGCGGGTTTTTGTTTTGGTCTGACTTGAGGGCATCCGTGTCTGTCAACGACCTACACGAAGACATACTCGTGCTTTTCGAGGCCGGCATATTCTGGAGTTCTCTCAAGTTATCGACCTCGCAAGTGTTGGACTTCTATCGTGCCACTGAGGTCTTGTCAATGCTGCTACAGTGGTACAGTATCAAGCCTCAAAACTGGCAGCCTTAGTGCCTTTTTCACGACGAATGGACGACCGCGCAGTGCGGCTCAGGTTAGAGACAGGCGCCGGCTGCAGGATGCTTCGGGCTCCGATGGGCTCGCGGTCTAGTTTAGGGTCGGTTTAAGGGTTTCGGTTTCGGGTTTCGGGTTCAGGGTACAGGGCTTCGGGTTAAGGGTTTCAGGGTCCTGCATAGCATGTGCAACCCTAGCGAACTGTAGTTGGTTCAGACGGCTGTCACAATTGCTCACACCTGTAGACCTGGGTCCGTCTTCTCGAGAACAGTCGTAGTGCCCACGTAGCCTTTGAAAACACGGGATTCCCTCCTACTCAGACATCCTCATAGGCCACAAAGACGAGTAGGTTTGAGGATGTTTCTTCAAGGAGCAAGCATACTGCTGCGGGGATCATCTACAGTAAACTCCTTAAAGTTGGAAACCGGATTAAGGCCAAATAGTGCTGGGGTACCCTATATATTACTCTTAAGGATTGAGGCTATGAGGTTTCCAACTTTTCGGCTTCTACTGTATAACTCCAAAACCCTGAACCCTTGCCTCTGAAGCCTCCGTCTCTATACAAGCCAGACATGGGTGCCCGGAAAGCTCCGGAAGCCCTGTCAACTGCCGGCATCAATCCGCTCGTCGATTCCCAGGCGAGCCACACAGGAGGAAGCATTCAGGGCATGCTAGGCATCCTATCAACATGGGGTCCCCCAGCTGCCTACATGTTGTGAAGCCAAGGCTTCCAGTATCAGTAGAGCTTGTCTGCACCTTTGGGTTGCAGAATATGGGTTGAGGCAAAGTAATTAATGTTGAGGCAACGTAGTAATGGCCAGGTTAGCATCTAGAATTATTGTGTAAGTTCTTAAGACCTTGCGCCACAAACCCCCTAACCCCGAAACCCTAAACCCCTAAACCCAAAACCCCAAACTTCCTCGCTGGCACGCAGCCGCACACAGCTTTCCGTGCAGCGTTCAGCACAGCTCTCAGAGATCAGGTCGCCATAGGTGCTGGTCGGATCAAGTGCCTCATAGAAAGGTTTAGGGTAAGTCGGGTTCGGGCGTCGGGTGTCAACCATGGGGATCTTACACCAATCTATGGGAATCTTAAAGTGGCCGTTCTCTAGAAGGGCAACAACCAACGGAAGTCCTCAAGGAACCCAGTTTTTTGAAGCCCATCGATGCGGCAGCCCTTCTGATTCTGCCGCCTGTGTACTGATGTGCCCTGCTCGAGGTAGTTTCGCAGCAGCTAAATAGTATATTGTAAGGACTTGACAAAACAAGGTACCCCAAATTTTCGGAAACTCCCATAAAACCCCTAAGCCCGAAAACCCTAAACCATAACCCTGCCCCACGATCTCGATGACCTTGGCGGGCCTGGTGCTCCGCCTGGCCGCTCTCGCCATCAGGAATGGGCGATGAGCGCCTGCACAGTTTCCCGCAGTTGACGGTTTAGGCTCGAGTCATGTTTTGGGCCCTGCATCTGAGAATATCATAAGGGACGCGTACCCTGAGATTCGAGCAGTATGCAATATTAGCATCCAGAGCTTAATGATCTGCACATGTATTATATCGCAACACCGAGCCAGCCGTCGTTCTCATCGATGTCATCACGGTCGCGTCGATTTCTAAAGCATGTAGGAATACGGCATGGGATATAGGGTTCAGCTTGCTTAGCCACTCCGAGAACAAAAATAGTTGTAGTGGCAGATGGCGACGAGCATCACGAGAGCTGCGCGAACTGACAATAAGTTGCTTAACAATGCAAGGCCTCCAAGATTGTGGGCTAAACCTGAGAAAAGGCCGCGAAGTATCAACGAAGATCTCACCGAAGATCATTGGGAGCTTGAGGGTGGCTGACATGAAGAATCGAAGATAACAATGAACGAGCGAGAGACATGAAAGAGAAAGAGAGAGCGAGAGAGAGAGAGAGACGGACACAGCTTACTTCCAACTTGGCAAATGTAAACCCCTATATATATATATATATATGGATATGTATATTATAAGTAAATACATACATGTATATATATATATATGTATATATATATATGTATATATATGTATATATGTATATATATATATATATATCCTCCGCCTTGAGCCCTGAGAGCCGAACTTTAAGCCCCAAGGTAATACCTCAAGATTGGCCCAGCCTGCCCTGCGGCTTGATATGGTACGGTACCACAGTGCAGCCTGCCACCACGCATCGGCGTTCGTGTTCTTCAGTCGGTTCGGGGTTGCTCTTGGTCTTCCTTTGCGGTTTGATTTAATGCTGAAATTCCACACACACACACACACACACACACACACACCCGCGCGCGCACACTGAACGACCGGTGGGCAAAGGAACAGAAGAGATTCGCAAACAAAAAATGCAGCGGCGTGAAGCCCCTGCACAAGGACTCGAGATATTCCTGGAGCTGGGGAATATGGCTTAATGTAGACGCCTTAATGATTACAACAGGGTTTTGGTGCCCATTATACTACAATTATGAGAAGGACCCCCCCCCCCCCCTCCCAGAAAAAACAAAGTATAGGCAATTGTTTAAGTCCGCTATATTACTTGTCTAGTCTGTTAGTGGAACTCAAGGCGAACCTTTGGGAATAAAGTTCGGGGTTTGTGTTGCGCCCTAGAAACATTAAAGGTTTCTCCCTCTCCTTCGAAAATGAAGCCTCTGAGGTCGGGGCAGCAGACACTAAGCAGAGTCCTGTAGGAACACATCACTCGACATAAAGTCGTGTACAGGGTTGAAAGAATCAACCCTGTCAGACCCCACAAGCAGGAGCCAAAAATCTTTCAGCAGTAGCCAAGCTAATAATGCAAACACGAAATAAAAAGCCGTTATCCATACAGACCCTGTGACGCATGTAACTTACAACAGTGTCTTCAAGAGCTTTCTTTTTGCTATCTTCTTCCGGCGCGCTCGACGGGTTTGCATCAGATGGTTGGCCATCGCGGCGACGGCGCTTGGCGGTGCGCTCCTGGCGTGAGAAAGAAAGCCCACAAAAAAGCTGAGGGTTTAATGTAGGGGCCTTAATAATTGGAATAGGGTTCTGGGGCCCAATACACTATAATTATAATAAGGAACCCCTAAAATAGTATAGGTCATTATTTTAAGCCCCTATAGTACAAGGCTCGCCACCTATACTAGCTGGGTCATTCGGAGCCCTCGTGTTGTGACAGTGTTGTGTTTGGGTGCATCTGCACTGAGGTTATAACAGTAACAGGGTTGAGAGTTCGGGTTGAAGGCTTGCAAGGGCTTTGGGACCGGGGGTCTTTGGCAATAGTTTCGGAGTCAATATTAATATTATATATATATATATACATATATATATATGTATACTTTCCGACCAGCACGGACCGCAAAATCCAATTGCCGAATAATTCTCGAATTGCATACTCGATAAGCTCTACACCCTGAATCCCGAAACCCCCAGCAACACTCAGCCATGACTCAAACCCTCACCCCTGAAAACAGGAACCCTCGATGGTCAAGCCTTAATTACATACTGGAGCCGACAACTCAAACCGCAAAGCCAAAGCTCATGGGTTTAGGGTTCCTAAACCCTAAACCGAAGCTCTTGAGCCCTAGGCCGAGTCCTCCGCAGCACGCGCCTCGAAGAGAAGCTGCGCGACATCTTCGTGCCTTGCATATGGGGCTTAAGGGTTTGGGGTTTAGGAGTTTGGGGCTTGCGGTTTGAGAGTTCGGAGTTTGGATTATGGGGCGTAGGATTGGGAGTTTGGGATTTAAGACTCTGGGTTGGTTTTGGGGTTTAGGATCTTCGAAAGGCTCCGACGATTACTTGGGTTCAAGGTTTTCGGGTTAGGGGTTATAAGGGTTAAGTTTTGGCGTTTAGGGCTTAAGGTTTCGGATTCAGTGGCCAAGGACAAGGGGCAAGTAAAAGCCTTTCGACTTTCGGGCATGGGACTACCTGGTTGCATCCGGGACTTTCCTGGCGGCTTGGAAGTGCGCGGGTGAAGTCCCTACCGAAACGAAGCAACCCCGAAACCCCACCCCAACCACCGGAACTTACCAGTGTACAGGTCCCTGAACACTTGTGCCTGAGACGGTTAGCTTAGCATCAGATGCTGAGTGGCCTAAGTCAGGCTCTTGCTGTGTAAGATCACTTTTTCTGCCTTTTGTGCGAGATATGGATTGTGATTTCTGTCTTGGATTGGGATGACTTTACTCTAAGCAAGGTCAAGGACACAACCTACAAGTAAAAAGCTACCTGGATCAAGGCTCTAAGTAAGATCTGCGCTCTGACTGTCTTCAAGCTTACGCACGTGCATGGATGATGCACATCGGGCCTGCGTGACAGAGTACTGTCGGCAAGACATGGCTGTCCTGGCAGTCATATCTCTGCGTTCCATGAAGCTGTTCCCGGATCCAGGTACCAAAGAGGTATGGAGAGGCGGGGACACAGGTCTTGAAGTGCTAATTCTCCGCTTGTTTCGAAAATAGCTCATTGAGTGGTCCGGTTTGAGTGGCTGAGAGGGCAGTCATGAAAACCGAATGTCCTCAACCTAAAGCCCCAAACATAAACCCCCACCCTCAATCCAACAAAAACCCCAAAACCCGCAAGCCCGAAGCAGCGCACCTGAAGCAAACCCTAAGAAGGGTCCTGGCACTGCAGAGCATGGATCTGCAGCGGCATCTAAGAGTGCAGACACGACGGCCTTGCAGTGCCGGGGCTTAGAGGACACTGCATTTTAGAGGTCGGAGGCGCCTCTTGAAAAGGGCTTCAGGGGGTCCAAAGATACAGCCATTAATTGGGTCTCAAAAGACCTCCCTAATCATGGCTTAAGTGGACCGAGTTCCAAAATGTTCTAAACCCGAACCCAGTCAGGTGCAGGCAGCTTCTGGCAGGCTAGCTGGGAGAGCAGGAAGAGCTGAAAGCCCAGTAGCCCTAGAATTGTGCATCACATGCGCAAACAGATACTTTGGCTCCAAAGTACCTATCAAGGGACTACTTTAAAGCCAAAGTATATACTACATGTTTACATGGACCCTTAGGGAGAGCTGGAGACCCGAAGCCGTCGGCTCAACGTCTAAGACTTTCGGACTACACTGGTCGCCAAGTAGCCACATGTCCGCCTCTCACTGCCGAGACCAACGACACTTCACCAGCAGGTGTCCATGGTATAGCCTGCTAAGACATTCAAAGGATGGAAAACTCACTTACAAGTAGGCGCGCTTCTATAGTATGTACCTCGAACACAGGTGCTTCAACACGCTAAACTCGCAAACTTCTGAACCTCGAACCCTTAACCTTGACACTTCTTATTCTCAGTACCTTGCATGACAAGAAACCTGCGCTCAGAAAAAGAAACCTCAAGCTACTTGAAGAATTTGAGGTGACGGATTGGGATGTAGGCCATAAACCCTATACCACTTAAGCCCACACCCCAAACCTCTGAGCCATATTAAACCCCCACATGACAAGCAGCCATACTGCCCCCAAGCCCTAAACTCTATGTAAATACACCCAAAACCCCCTAAGGCCCTTAAACCTAAACCCTGAACCCATCCCTTCTATCGTTGAGCTGCCAAGGAACCGGGTCTGCACGCAACTCCAGCAAACTACGGACCATCTTCTCTCCTCGGGGTTTGGGCGATTTGGGTGTAAAGTTTCGGGAATAGTGCAACTAGCTCAGGGGTGGGGTTTTAACGTTTCAGGGTTTGGGTTTTGAACCTTTTGGAAAGTTGAGGGCTTGGCTGAGGATATTGGGATTCAGGGACCATGTGGGAGTTGTTTTCGGTTCGTGTCATCCTACTTGCCAAGCTGCGGCCCATTGCGCAAACGGCGCTCAGCGGGGAGTGGCCATTCTCAGAAATCGAGTTCACCGAAGCGCGTGCCTCCCAAACACCGGAACTTCACTAGTTTGGACTAGACCTTAATATAGTAGAAAGATATATAAGCTACAAACGGGCATGCTATTACTGTGTAACTGTTCTTGCACCGCTACACTTCTCTGGCCGTGCTATTTCTGCAAGCTGCTGATACTACTGATGATTAAGACAATCATGGCAAGAGTCAATTTACCCTCAGCCTTGAAGCCCCATGAGAGCGGTAACAACATCATGAACCCGTAATATAGGGGCCTTGATAATTACTATAACTATAGTAAGGAACCCCCACAACAGTATTGCTAATTGTTTAGGCCCCTATAGTGGGCCCCAAGGTCGGAGAACCTCGACCAGCAGTTGCATGACGTCGAAGTGGCCTGAACACACGGAGCCGAAGGTTCTGAACTTGCCTCCAAGAGGGTCCATATATAGTACCATTATGGAGTTAGGTCCCATACTAAGGATGGTCTCTTGGGACCTAATTCCATAATAGTAGTATACATGGACCCTATAAGTTTCATGTTTGGGGCATTCTACGCGGGTCTCTTTCCACCAGGGATTCGCAGGTTTCTTCTGGCTTGAACGTGGCCCTAAATCATGTGAACTTTAAGCAGAGCACGGTGTGAGACAACATGTGGACTAAACCCGGCAATGAAATGGGCTCAACCCCTTAAAGGTACGTACATTTTCAACACACCGTAAAACCCCAAACCATACAACCCCAAACCACAAACCTGTTCAACTCTCGACCCCGTAAACCCTAAAACCCGAACCCTGCAGACCCAAAGCCCTGAACCCAGAACTTGGTGCACCGAAATCTCCAGAAAGACACGGATAGAACGTAACAAACAACTATAAACCATATGAGGCCAGGCACCATGAATTGCAGCCATGAAGACAGGGCTTCGGTCCGAGCTGTCTGCCTGGCGTAGGTATTATATTCTCTACGAGGAATTTAACGGTGTTTTCTGTGTGGTTCATAGGGCATGCGAAGGCTGTGGCTAGGCTTGTTGATGGCTTTGGTTGCGAGTCCTATAGGGACCAAGGAGTTCATGACTTTTCAAACACGGGCTTGTAGTTTTGCTGTGCCGTCATCTTTTCATTGCAGCTTAAATCCTAACTATGTAAGGGGTCAGGGCTTAGGATTTAGGGTTTTGGGGGTTCCGAGTTTAGGATTTCATGTAAGATCTCCACTTATTTTCCGGCAAGGGGACTCTCAAAGAGGTCTTGCAGGAACCAGAGTTCCCAGAGACTCCACTACCTAAACTCAGGGATATTGGAGTCTCTGAGTTGAAGGCTATTGGGTTTAAGGTATTGTCGGCATTTTAGACCTTCAGGAACTCAAGCACCCTAGACTAAAAGCAGCTGTTACATTAAGGGAAGTTTGCCTCACTATATAAATGCTGGAGTGAACTGTATTTTGTATATAAAAAGTATGCATGCATGTACGTAAATTGGTTGTTTTGGCATAGCGCTAAAGTTGAGGATCGGATTGCAGGAAGAAGGATCTGCCATAGTGATGTATCCGCTAATTGCCGCGCCTCAACTAACATAACACCTGCGAAAAGGGCCCAGGGATTATTGCCTTTGACTCACATTGACTCGGGGCCAAGTGTGGAGTTGGTGCTTGTTTAGGAGAGGGTAAGACCCTGTGTATCATTGCACTTTCCAAGTCCCATGCACGGAGCCTTACAACCCAAAACCTTGGACCCAAAACCCGGATGCAACGAACATTTTTCAAACCCGAAGACCCAGCAACCAGAGCTCTGATTATATGACCCAAGAGTTCGATTGTTCTCAGCTGCGCGCACATGACTTTATGCGATGTGTCAGACTTCGCGCACATGGGATTTGAGAAGCTTCGGGTTGGGCAGCTCCCTGCTGTTGCCGAAGCTGGGGCTAAGCAACGGCAGCAAAGGCTAAACTCTTGATCTCGTCTTGGGTGTTGGCTGTGTCGTACAAACTGTGACTGTGAAATCTTGAACACCACCCGGGAACCCCTGAAATCTTAGCAACTCGCGAGAGCAAGTTCAAGACTGATATCATCTTACATTTCCTCAGCTGACCCTGCTCGGAAACACCGGGCCTGCAGCACGGTAGCCGGGGGCTATCCCCTTATAGTTTCCTTATCCAGCCCCCGAAACCCTGAATACCCAGCTCCGGATCCTACCCTACTAACCCTAAACCGTCAAACCCACACCATTCGACTTGCAGCTGCGGGTTCACCCTAAACCCTAACCGAATTTACGGTTTGGGGCTGAGAGTTTAGGGTTTCATGAACCTTAGGCCGTAAAGTCTTCATTCCCAATGGTGATTCTTAGGCTGCCCCCTTCGAACCCCAAGCGCAACCCTGTAAACACTGTGTAACCATCCTTGACCCTTAGAAGGGCTGCCTGAACCCCAAAACACTGACCTCTCTTCAGGGCATTTAGGAGGAAACCATGGAAGGATAATCATAGGTTCCTTTAAGGTTCAGCTGTGTGTTTGTTTAGTATAACTGCATTATTATAAGGGCCTATACTTAAGGGAATCCCTGGCCTTTTCCTTGCACGCTTTGGCTTCAAGCAAGCATTGCGCGACCTCCATCGGAAAGGTTTTTGGCTTTCTTGACGGGGTAACCTGAGTCCACAAGCCGGGGCTGTTTTTTTAATGTAAGGTCCTTTCATAGGAGGAACACTTGGGAAGACACTTCCCGATAAGGACATCCCAATTATTAATGGAACAATGGAACCGATGATATGGCTGTTTGGATGACTACCATATGCGCTATCTGCACTATAGGATTGAGCGTGGATCGAGTGCTCGCTACACGGGAGAACCTCAGTCTAATCAATGCGTCGCATACGGTTCCGAATGAAGGGGCCAGGGCATAAGCTAAGCAGGTGCGTGGACCCGTGACATCACAACTCGCTGCAAGGCCACTAAAACCCTGATGCCAGCATGGAAGCCCCCGCCACCCTGAAGCGATAAATCCTCAAACTGCCCAATACTCAAACGCTCCCGGTAGATCCCCTAACCATGTGAAACATGCCCCATAAATCCCCTGCTACAGGAACAAGGTGTCTGGCCTCGGCATGTCCGTGAGCTGCAGCAAACCCAAGCGGAGACGGACAGCCTCGGGCGGTTCAGGTTTAGGCTTGAAGCCAAGGGTTTAGGGAGTCTGCGGCTTTTATTCTTCATTGTGTCTTGATAGTGTTCCTGTAGGGCTTCAGGGCTTAACAAGTAGGAGCTCGCAGCTCCTATCAGGGTATGGATTTCAGAAGGCGGCAAACATGCAAGATGTCCTTTCTATGCCAAGATAGCCCTGATTGCCTCATGTACGATGATATGACTTTGGCAGGACCGGCACGTTAAAAATCAGAGTCCCCCCAAACCCTAGCTGTGCCAGGGCCCCGGGCTTAGGGCAGCCTCGAAACCCCATATCAAACCCTAGGATCTCAACTTCAAACACTTGAAACTCGAAAGTTCAACCTTATATACACCCCCCTGTACCCTTGAATCAACTAAACCCAAAACCCCTATAGGCCCTAAACTCTTAAGCACCCTAACCACCGGAGCCCCCCGAAGCCCTAATGTAAGGACCTTAATAATTGAAACAAGGTTTTGGGGTATGCTATACTATACTTATAATATGGATCCCCCCAAAAAGTATAGGCCTCCTATATTATCCCTGAAACTATCCACTTCCGGGCCCAGAAGCCTCGATCTGGCTCTGCCGAGGCCTCCAGCAGCAGCTGCACCACCTCTCCGGGAAGGGCGCTTGGGCTGTCGGCTTTATGGTCTGGGGGTTTAAGGTTTGGGGGTCAGGGTTTAGGGGTTTACGGGTTTGGGGTTTAGGGGGTTTGGGGGTTAGGGTTTGGGGTTTCGGGGTTCAGGGTTTGGGGTTGGGAGGGCTCAGGGTTTAGGAGTCACGTGTTGGGCAGGAGCTTTGCCCTATCTGGCTCAAATGCGACGCCACGTATGCCAAGAATACGTTTTTGTTCGGGAGGGGGGTTCCAAAGCGTTGCAAGAGGAGTCCTTGGACCATTAATCCTTGCAAAGCAAGGAAGAGAGAGAGAGAGAGAGAGACAGAGAGAGAGAGAGAGAGAGGGAGAGAGAGAGAGAGAGAGGGGAAGGGAGAGAGAGATAGAGATAGAGACAGAGATAGAGAGAGATCGAGAGAGATCCACACCCACGGCTTAGACATTGGAGTCATGCATGCAGGTGGAAGTGGGGGGCCAGAGTCTTTATGTTTTGCAATATGTGCCAGGCTGCCCTGCAGGTTATGCAAGGATTTGGGCTTCAGCGTCTACGGCTGGGGCAGCCGATATGTAAAGGATATACTACCCCTTATAGGAACTTTGTAGACTATCTATTAAAGGAATCCTATAGACTGCCCCTTAAAAGGACCCTGTAGACTATCTCTTCAAGCTTGGAGAGGTTCATGGGTAGTTTTACGTGGGGTTATACGTCCCCGAATATGGGCTGTATAAGTATAGTTAGCCTACTTATAACCACCCATGAACCTCCAAGAGGAGCCCTATTTGTAGCCCTAGCCTGGAGCTGTCCACAATCCGCCGCGCACTGCAGTGGAGTCAGGGCCAGGTCGCGGCTGAGCCTGGGCCGCGAAGCAAAAAGGCTCATACCTTGGGTACTGGGAGGTTCAGGCGTAGTTATAAGGGGGGATATAGAAGTCGGGTAACTATACGTGTAACTTATACACCATATTAGGGGACTTATGACCCTACTTATAACCACCCATAACCTCCAAGTATTGCCCCCATACAGTAACAGTCGATAGTGGGGCTACTATTAAGGGCCTTGAATTTCTCTATCTCAAATTTCTGCATATGTTACTGAGTGGAGGCAGTTTCCAACCCATATACAAACAGTCTAATTTTCAGGGTTCAGAGGTTTGGGGTTTAGGCTAAAATGTGTGTCGGGGACAAGTGTGCAGCCAGTACCCCTAAGAATTTTCAGTCGGGTGTGCTGAAGCTACCATGCCCTGCGAACAACAGGACCCTCATCACAACAGCCCTTACCTTAACCCCAAATAGCTTACCTTATTCAGGACTTACACAAAGAAATCAGAAGAAGGAGCCCTAAACCGGTAGATTATTTGGGGTCCAGCTTTTTGTTTGAAACCGTCAGCCGGCGCCTGCTGGCGCTGCCCGCACTGCGATCGTCGGCTCGAGCAGCATTGGGATCCTCGTGACGAGGTTTAAGGATCAGGATTTAGGGATGTAAGGGTTTAGGGGTGTAGGGGTTTAGGGGTTTAGGGGTTTAGGGTTTAGAAATTAGGGTTTAGGGGTTTAGGGTCTAGGGGTTTAGGGTTTAGAGATTAGGCTTTAGGGGTTTAGGGTTTTGGGGTTTTGGGTGTAGGAGTGTAGGGGTTGACGGTTTAAAAATAATCTGGATTTAGGGGTTTAGGGTTTAGGGGTTTAGATTAGGGGTTAGGGGTTTAGGGGTTCAGGGGTTTCGGGGTTTTCGGGATCAGGATTTACGGCCAGGAAGGCCGAATCCTCCTAAAAGGGGTGTGGTCACAAGTACGGATTTCCCTAAGGCTCCAAGTATTTAATTATCATATACTCTCCAAAATAGTAACCTACATAACTACTATCCTAAACCCGAGTACCTGATTATTGGGTCCTTTGGACCCTTAGGGTTTATTTTGAGCAGAACCCAGGCCGCACAAGTACCCAGAGAGCCCAATACCCCTTAATTAAGGAATATAGATCCTTTAAGGGTTCCTTTAAGGGATGTATAGGGTTTGGGGTTTAGGGGATTCTAATGCCCCTTAATTAAGGAATGTAGCTTAAATCATAAGCCCCTAATGACTTAAGGTATATTCCTTAATTGAGGGGTATTGGGCTCTCTGGGTAGGCCGTCCGCTCTCTTGACCCAGCGAAGGAACTTTGCTTGGTGGTTGTGCTCATGCATCGCGATTCTGTAACCACACTCACAGAGCCCGAAACACGAAACTTCGAGCATGCGACCAAAAATCCTATAGGCCACGGGGTCCAGGGCACAATCTCCCCCAAATCTTAGAGTGAGTGCGTGCGTGCGTGCGTGAGTAGTGACTGATCCTCTCTTAATAAGAGGGCCTCGTCAAGGGATATTGGAAGACCCTAAGCTCTCAACCGGGCCCTATATAACTCCAACGTCCCATACTTGGAGGTTCATGGGTAGTTATAAGTCCCCTAATATGGGTTATATGTATAGTTACCCTACTTATAACCCTACTTATAACTACCCCTGAACCTCGAAGTAGGCCCTAAACCCTATACCCTTATATATTTCTTATAGATCCCTTTAAAGGGACCCTCAAAGGAACCCTTATAACTACCCAGATGTCATGACATCAGCTCTTGTCAGTTTCTCAGCGCCTGCGGCAGCTCCAAAAGCTGCTGCACCTCCTCGAAAGCGCCTGCCAGGGCTGCCATTTCCAGGGTTCCGGGTTTAAGGGTTCTGGATGGGTTTAGGGTTTTAGGGTCTTAGGGTTCCGGGTTTAGGGGCGGTTCAGGCTGGGTTTAGGGTTTCAGGGGTTTGGGGGTTTAGGCTTTTTATTGAGCTCCTTGGGTTGTAGTGATTTAGGGTTTTAGGGCATTTTAGGGTTCAGGGATTCAGGGTCTCTTGTGGAGGATCGGAAACCAACTCGGGACTTCGGAGTTTCCAACCTCGGGTATGCATTCACTGGCGCGGGCCGGAAGAATTTTTCTTGGCTTGGCCAGAGCCGGCTTGAGGTTCGAGGACGTCTGCTTTTGGAACGAAGTACCGCCACCTTAAACCCTAAACCCTAACCCGAACAGCTATATATGGTTCCGTGAATAATTACAACACATGTATACTTGAGCCTAGGCAACATATACTGCCCTAAGGGTCCGAGTACCTAATAATCATATACTCTCCTAAATATTGAGCTACATAACTACTAACCTAAACCCAAGTACCTAATTATTGGGTCCTTTGGACCCTTAGGGTAATTACAACACATGTATACTTGAGCCTAGGCAACATATACTGGGCCTCAAGGGACGTTGTGGAACCTTGGCTCCAAGGAAATAACAAAGTGCCTAGTAGTCAACGCACACTGCACGAATTCCGATCCTAAAGTGACCCAAGCACCTGAGCAATGATTAGGTTCGTAGACCCTAAAAAAGAAGCCCTTAAACACCTATAGTCCCTATAAGCCCTAGAAGCCCAAAAGCCCTGCAACGCCTTTGGAAAATAATGCAAGGCCAGCTAAACCCTAAACCCTAAACCCTAAATCCCTAAACCCTGAACCCTACACCCTAAATCCCTACACCCTAAACCCTAAACCCTCCCTTTCCACCCAAATCGCTGCCTCTCGCTGACGCGGAGCGCAGCTCCAACACCTGTCCAGACAACAAACATCATCAACAACCCAGAGAGCCCAATACCCCTTAACTAAGCAATATACCTTAAATCATTGGGGGCTTCATATTATGATTTAAGCTATATTCCTTAATTAAGGAATATTGGGCTCTCTGGGAATGTCTCATCAACCCTGAACCCTACAGTATAATGTATAGAAACCGGTGCATGAGGAGCCCCTATAACCCCAGTTACGTACAGCTTCGTTGGCCTTGAAGTTTGTTTATGTCCTGGGATTAGTTTAGGCATCGGCGGACGATGAATGCTTTTTTGTAAGGTTGAGGATGTAGGAAAGGTGGGACTTTCCATGCTATGCATGTGGATCGTGCTGCACTTCATACAGAAACGTGTCGATAGTGCGGCTTCCCTCACAAGCATCAGGCACACAGAAGCCGCTACAGGATTGAGGGAACAGCCGCCAACTCGATAAGCATCTGAACTTTTAGAGATAATATTGAATTTAATCTCTATACTGCAAGTTGAGGCTTTCCCGCGCTCCGGCCTTGTCTTTGCTGTAGGGCAGGACAACCTTGGCTCTTCGACCGGCATAGGCAGAGCTCAAGGGGTTCAGCGCTTAGGCCTCGGGGTTTAGGGGTCAGCAGACCCGGAGAAGGAGAACTGTGCCAATACATATATATATATGTATATACATATACACATATGTATAAATGTATATATATATATATGTATATATATATATATGTATGTATGTATGTATGTATGTATATACACAGGCATATTTGCATTAATATAACATACGTTTATCAATCTCTTGCTTGGGCTTTGCCATGCACGGTGGTTTGGGCGTTTGGGGACATCTGTACTTCTTTGTAGTTCAGTTCGGTACATGCCCAAACATCGATGTGTAAAACGTAGCAAGCTCGATCACACGAAGTCTGCTTCGCCACAATGCAGCCGTCATTACAACAACAATTCTCGCTTCCGATGTCGGTTGAGACAAAGGTTGCCGCCAAAGGCCAAGCTTCAAAGGAGGCAGCCGTAGGAACTTGCATGTCTCGCCCTCTGAGTAGGTGTTCAGCTTGTGCAATGTGGAAGTAAGGTAGTTCAGGCCAAGGGAAGCAACAACGTACGTGGCAGTTCAGATAGGGACCCAAGCCATTACAAAAACACCATCTGTCTTACCAGCTTGTTGGGCTTTGCAGATTCTGGGCCCGGTGGGGACGATTCACATTTCGAACCAAAGGCTTGCGGCTTTTGAAACCCAATATGACAGCCGCAAAGAAGACCGACCGGCCCGTCCCTGAGAGCCACCGCAAAAGCAGCAAACCTCAAAAAGGCCGAAACGCAAATCCCCGACTGAAGCCTTAGACCCAAGAGCTGAAACCCTAAGCGGGACTTCAATACTCGAGTTTAGAGCTTTAAAGTTCATCCCAAACCCAACGAGCCTTACAATCCGAATCCGTTAACTAACTCCTAAACCGTAGATACCCCAGCTATGATGCCCTGAACCCCAAACCTCTACACTAAACCGAAAAAAAGCCCAGCTGCGATGCCCAACTCTAAATCCCTGCTCTAAACCGAAAAAGACCCAAGCTATGATGCCCTAAACCGCCTAAACCCAAACCTCTACTGTAAACCGAAAAGACCCCAGCTATGCTGCCCTAAGCCCCTCATCCCCTGCTAATCCTATGCTCTGAACCCTAAAGACCTCCCCCTCCCTCCTCCTCCCCCAGCTATGACGCCACTGCTTGCAGCAGGAGCAACCACATGGAGCTCCCTGGGCGATCCCAGATCCTCAAGGATTTCATGTAGGGTTGAGGGTTTAGAGGGTTTAGGGTTTAGAGCTGAGGGTTCAGTTTACGGTTTAGGGTTAAATTGAGGGTTTGGGGTTCATGGTTTAGAGGGTTTGGGGTTAAGTTTGTAGGGTTTAGGGTTCAGAGTTTAGGGGTTTAAGGCTGAGGGTTAAGGGTTCCGAGTTTAGGGGTTGAGGGTTTAGGGCTTAGAGTTTAGGGGTTTAGGGTTAGGGTTAAGGGCTCTGAGCGAAGGCGTTTAGGGTCAAATAAGTTTAACGTTTAGATGGGTTTAGGGTTCCGAGTTTAGGGGTTTAGGGTTAAGTTCAGGGTTTAGGGTTGAGAGCGCAGTAGGTTTTTGGTGTGCAAGGTTTGTGTGAGATTTCAGCTCGGAGTTTAGACCGTGCAGGGGCTTTTATGCCAGCGCCTGTGCTTTCAAAAGTTGAGGTCCAGTGGAGCTGTAACCCTGATAACCATTCCCTAAACACGACAAAGTCGACACTGTAAATCTCAACCCCCCACATAAACCCTTCAAGCAACAGAGACACGAAAAGCTCCTACACCCCAGTCACCTTAATGGCCCCTTAATCCCTAAGCCCCCGCGCACGAGCCCCCAGGCGCACAAATCCCCAACCCGCGGACAAACTGGCCTCATAACTCGCCGTTTCGGAGGCCGTGAGTTCACCGCAGAGGAGCCGCTGGCGGAAGCGAGAAACGCCAAGCCTTTGTTTGTCTTTGGCTTCTCTTAGGAAAAAGAAACGAACACCTGCTTAACTGCCCTTGGGACAAGTTCATTGGACAAGTTGGAAATGTCATGCCAGCCGTGTTGGACATGTCACGCTCGCTCGAGCGTCTGGTGACTGCTTCAAATCCTATATACACTTAAACTGTTCTGGCTTGCCGAGTTGGCTCAGAAGTTCGTAATCTTTCATGTCGGAAACCGTAACCCGAAAAGCTCAAGACTCACTCCTGTCAGAAAATTCCTTCGAAACGCCAACCCTAGTCCTGAACCATAAGCAGAGAAACTCTAGGCCCCGAAACACTAAAGCCAGAAAAAAACCCTCAACACTCAGAGACAGGGAGCAAAGGCCGCAGCCGATGCTTCAGTGCAGAGACGAAGCTCGCGCCCTGCAGCCAAGGACAGCTCGGCTGGCTGGGGCGACGTACTGTATCATTACCTATACTCTTTTTTTTTGGGGGGGTTCCTTACTATATGATATATATATATATATATGTATAGTATAATGGGCCCCAAAACCCTATTCTAATAATTGAGAGCTTCTTACGCATGAAGAGCATTCAAGGTGAAGGCGTCCTTTCAATAGACATCCTTGTATGTATGTATGTATGTATGTACGTATGTATGTATGTATGTATGTAAGTCACTATGCATGTATGTGTATGCATCGTACCTATATACATACATATATATATACATATGCATATGTATATATCTAGAGATTTTATACAGCGAGAGAGAGAGAGAGACTGAGGCAAGGACAAGGTTCCTCCAACACCCAAACCCGTGTGAACCCCAGTATACAGGATACAGGACGCTATGTGATCCCTTTGAAGCATGTCTTACACGTGGTTGAACCTATCGCCCTACTTGGAGGTTCATGGTTATAACTGGGGTTATAAGTCCTCTAATATGGGTTATATGTATAATTAGTTACCCTACTTGCAACCCTACGTGTAACTACCCATGAACCTCCAAGTACCCCTACCAAATACACCAATACACCATAGAATCGAAATTGACATGCAGACCCTGAGCCCTAAACCCTATGCCCTAACAGTGCTGACAGCCGGCATCCTGCCCGAACTTCAGCCAAATTGCCCCTACCTGGACCCCAAAGAACCAACCTTTTCAGGGTTCCTTATTGTGAATTCTTTATATAAGTCTTCAAAAGGGTAGGTTATTTGGGGTTAAGGTATACTATACCCCGATTTCCAGTTCTGCATACCAGGCCTTGAGTCAGAAGCAATACCCGTCCCAATCCAAAAAACGCCTTTTGCTCAGGTCTATACGTACTGCAGTACCATGTACTCGCAACTCCGACTAACTCCTGTCCACATACGTTTCCTGACCCCGGAAACCGACTGCCCACTTGCAATCCCCCCTCAAGTTCAACAAGATAGAGGCTACAACCTCTCATAAGTGTAACCTTCCCCCCCCCCCCCCCCCCAGGCGCCCAAAAAACCCTCCAAATCATCCTAAAAAAACAAGAGCCCCCCACACCCCGCTCTATACCCAATTTCACCACTGCGTATGCGCCACNCCCCCCCCCCCCCCCCCCACTGGGCCCTAAATAACCCCTAAATCTGCCCTCAAAAGCAGACGGCCCCACCCCAGCCTCTAATTTCCCAATTTCCTCAGAGTCGAGTGCCTCGGGCTCGTTTTCTAAAGGTCGGAGAAACTGCACAGGGTTTGGGTTCTTAAGTTCTGGCTGGGCTAGAGCTGGGAAAGATTGAGACCTCGAGACCTAAATGAAGCCGTCAACTCTAGAGCGATGCATGAGGCCCTAACCCGAAAATCCCTCAGCCCAAAGTCCTGGAAGCCCGAAAGCCCTAAACCAACAGCCAGTATAGTTCCGGTTGCAGCCAGACGAAACCGTAAAAGAACTACGCCAACAAATTCTGGCACAAACCTAAAACCCTGTTGCCAAGAATAGCTTCTTCCTTATCAAGTTATCAAGCCTCAAGAGCCCTCAAACCCCAAACCCTTTTGAACCCTGATCCCCTTGTCAAGAACCTTTGAAGGAATCCTGTGAACAGAACCCTTCAAGAAACTCTTAAGCCCAACCGCAAAGCTGTGAGAACTGTCAAGGCCGCGTGGCGGTCACCACGCTGCCCGACAAGGACAGGATGCGCAGCATGGCCATGTTTTGAAGCTGGTTTCAGGGCCTACAGTAAACGTTTAAGGCTTTCAGGTGTATAGGGCTTAAAGAGCTTGGACTTAGGGCTTTAGGGCCTTTACCCGAAGGGTCCGAAGGACCCACGCAACAAGGTGCTTGGGTTTAGGATACCGGTACTGTACGTCAGCATCACGGGGCCAATCGCAAGGCACCCAGGTTTTGGATACTAGTAATGTGGGTTAGTGTTTCGGGCGACATGTATTTTCTAGGTTCCGGAGTAGCCCCTTAATAATAAGGGTGCCCTTTTTGCTACTTATAGTGGTGGAACCCAAAAAGGAAAAAGGGCAACACGGTAGTACTGGGGAACCGAGTGTTTAGAATTATGTTAGGTACTTGCACCCTCCGGGCCTCTCTAGCGTTTTTTGAACGCTGCGGACTGTCGGCTTTCCGATGTTAGGGGGCGAGTGGCCTTAGGGCTGCAGGGCTTTATGGGGCTTTTGGTGGAGGGTTGAGGGTTTTTCAGGGCTTTGGGGTTTGAAGGTCAGCGTGCAGGATATGAGGCAAGCTGCAGCCGTCAGCCTGCACGCGAATCTGCAGAGAATCGGATCACACTCCCGATTTTACAAGAAGTGCTTGTATAAGTCAGCTAACTAAAATGGGATGGAGTCGTCATACATACAAGGCATGTTTCAAACATCCAAGGCTTAGCGAAGAAGCCCGCAGTTGGAGGCTTATGGTTGAGATACCCTAAACCGCCTGAAGAACAATTGGATAGATTGCAGTACCTTTTGACTTGCAAACCAGATCCCAGAATTCAGGACAGACCCCAGGTGAGCAGCAAGAAGCATTGACAATTGCATTGAGCTAAAGTGTTTAAGGGCTTGCGGTTCAAGAAACCTTGTAAAAACCTCGCAGAAAGCCTAAAACGTAAACACTGAACCCTTATAGAAACCTTGCAGAAACTTTACAGAACCGTTCTCGACATCCTATAACATGCACGTACTAAAACATACTGAAACCCTAACGGAAACCCCCCGAAGCCTCTGAACTTGGTACCCTTTGCAACGATTGTATAATTTTTGCTGTTTCTCAGGGGTTATAGTTATAGTAGCCAAAATCAAGACATTTCGGAGTACCCCTAGGCTACACCCACATGGTGGCCCTTAAAGAGGATCCCATACAGGAACCCTTAAAGAAACCCTATCCCTAAACCCCGAAAACTTAGCCCTATAAACCCTAAACCTACCCCTAAACCCCTAAACCCTAAACCTGCCCCTAAACCCCTAAACCCTACACCAAAACCCTAAACCCTACACCTGCCCCTAAACCCTACACCAAAACCCTAAACCCTAAACCTGCCCCGAAACCCCTAAACCCTAATCCTGCCCCTAAACCCCTACACCTGCCCCTAAACCCTAAACCCCTAAACCCCTAACCCCTGAACCCCAAGGAACCAGCGCCTCCTTCCGCGTCCGCCCCCTTCGTGGCTTTCTCAGGACTTGGGATCCGGTGAGGCGCTGCTGCGGAAGCTGCCTGCGGCTTGAAGGGCCCTCTTTTATGGGGGGGTTCCTTTAAGGGTTCCGTTTAAAAAGGGCCCTTTTAGGGGGTTCCGTTAAGGGTTCCTTTGAGGGTTCCGGAGAGGGTGCCTTTATGGTTTATGGTTTAGGGTTCAGGGGTTTGGGGATTTCTTTAGGGGGTTCCTTTAAGGGTTTCTTTTAAAGGCTTAGGGGTTCCATTCCTTTATGGTTTAGGGTTGAGGGGTTGGAAGCTGCCTGCGGGTTTGGGGTTTCAGATTGAGGACCTAGGGGTTTTTCTGGTTCAGGGTTCAGGCCCTAAACCCTAAACCCAAAACCTTAAGGGTCTAGGGCTTATAGGCCCTAAACCCTAAACCTTAGGGGTCTATAGGGCTTAGGGTATAGAATTGATTTTAGAGTTCAGGGTGTGAATGGATGATGCAGCCCCCAGGGCACAAGTCAGGCTTCGAGTACACTGTAGCTTTCGGGAAACCTTGCGGCCGGCCTGCCATCAGCACGTCGAAGTAGGATTGGATATCCTGGCACACTGCCCCAATAATAAGCCACAGAAATAAAAGGTTAAACTTTCCGATTCCTACTTATGCAAACTACAAGAACCCAAAAAGTTTAAAGGTTAGTGGGGACCTCAGGGCAGCTATTGGGGAGGGCCTTTTGCAACCCAGGATTTCGGCTTGGGCTTCACTCGGAACTCCTTTGATCCCAAACCCCCAAACCCCTCTACTGAACGCAAAAATCATGATTTTAGCTGTTTCTTAGGGGCTACAGTTACCGGAACAAATATTTAAAAATGATTCTAAGAACATCCAAAACCCAACCCGACGACTGAATGCAAACCTCGGACCTCAAGTCTATTTCAGTGTTTGGTCGGGTCAGGGTGTACAGGGTTTAGCTTCTGGGTTTGGGGCTGTTTCGTAATCCTGTACAGCCCTGAAGGCCCAAGTATCCAGTGTTAGTAGGGTCTTGAGACTCGAAGACTCTACTCTACTCTGAATGGGTTTTTCAGGTGCTTTTGAGTACTTGGACCCTTGGCGAAATTCAAGGTGCGAGATGTCCTGTAGAAACAACACTTGCGTCTCAGCTGCTTTAGAGCGTTGCAGATCGGAGTTGAAGGTTGCAGCGTTGGGAGCTTGTGGTTCAGGGCCGCGGAGGCTCTGACTTGATGGCTACGGAGTGAAGGATTCGATATGGGTAGTTCTCCAAATCCGGGTCCCGTTTAGGGTCCCTTTTATGAGGCTGTACTATGTTGGGGGACCTCAAAAGGGACCCGAACTTCTCTTTTAGCACTACCTCAGCAAGGAATCTGGAGGGGTCCGTCCTCGAAAACCCTGAGCAACTCTGCTAGCAACCCAAGAACCCAAATCCAAACTCCCAAGCCCAAATCCGGCACCCAGCTTTGGGCTTAAGGGTCTTGGGACCCAGAAACCTCGACTCCCCAAATCCCCGAAAAGTCCGTCATTCCGGACAGAAGCAGTATTTCACGACTTCGGGGTGCAAAGACCGTACTAAACTGGGCTTTAAGTAACCAGGGAGAAAAACGTATAAACTTTTATTTCATAATGGTTCCTTTAAGAAAAAAGTATTAAAGTATGATACTCCAAAGCCCAGTAAATAAGGGCTTCGGGTTAAGAGCCAGGGTCTGGGGCTGTGGCTGCATGGTTCTGCACGAAGTCCCAGTACTCGGCAATGTGGTGAAGCCTGGCTCAAGCGGAACATGGGACTCATCGCGCACACGTCACGGGATGCATGGGGCTTTCAGCGTTGATGCAAGTGCTCAGGCCGTTTAAGGATCAACGATTTGGGAGTTTCCGAAAATTAGGGGTACCTTATTTTGGGGTCCTTATATTAATGATCCTATTGTTTAGGGCGCTACATTAGGGTCCCCTATTTTCGGAAATTCCCATTTCTACCAAAAGGTAGCGCAAGCCCGAAACTTTGGCCCCAAGGCGCTGATCCCGAAACTCCACACCCCGTACATCCCCTTCTTCGTGCTTCAACCCGAAACCCTGTGGACCTAATCACTCACCTTCCCACACCAATAAAACACAAACTCAACTCCCCAAATCCTGGAGCACAGCCTGAGCAAAACAAGAGAAAAGCCCTAAAGACCCGTTATTATATACAGCATCCCTACACCTTATAATACCTGATAGACCGTACACCACTACAGCCCTGCAAATCCTAAACGCCCTAAGCCCCAAAACAATCTGTGTAGCCGTAAAGACATAGAACCAAAGCCCTGTATTAACAAGAGGATCTACAGCAAATCCTAAACAGACCTAAACTCTGAATTCTCATACCCTTCCCCTCCCCTCCCCTCCCCAACCCTGAAGCTCTGAAACCTTAAGACAACTCTGGCCCTTTGCAGAGGTTCGGGCCACTGCTTCTCGGTCAGCTGAAGCCTAAGCCGCATCAGCAGGTCTGCGGAGTCCTAATATAAGAATTGTTCAAACTGCCTTTTCCACAGCAGAATCTGTAGAGAGCCCCCAAGGAGGCTGGAGATTAGGTTTTCGGGTTTGGGGCTTGGAGGGTTTAGGCGTTTAGGGGAAGTGGAGTCCCAATCTACGGGCCTTAAAACCTAAAGTAGGGTTCCTCCAAGGGTGTCTCTAAGCGGGTCCTGTAAGGTCTGCAATGTGTTCTGGTCTATTCTGACGGGAACCTAAGAGAATAGTGGAATTATCCAGGCATCTTTATTTATGAAAGTGCAAGTACTCCAGCGGTGACCCTGAGAGGTTGCATTCAGTCGAGATGCTTTTTGGCCACTGGAAAAGCAGTTAGTAGTACGATCCCGTTACGGCTCCCACGAACAAATCCATCCTATGTTACTGTAATACATATACCACCCCTCCACAAAAACAAGACTAACACAACGAATTCTGCTCGTTACAACCTATAACCCATTCCTGCATTTTTTAACCCGAGCCGCTCAAGACCCGAACCCGAAATCCTGAACCCTAAACCCTTTCGACCCAAAGCTTCAACAGAAAATGAGTTTGAATAGACTGTCTTTATTATAGGTAAGTTGTAGTAAGGATCTTTAGAAATAGAAGGCCTATACTGGAGACTCTGGCTGGGATGTACAAAAAGTGAGGTATACCCTCACCCACATTCCGAAGGAGCCCTGCATGCAATCACACAGAATACTCCACATAAACCCTCAAGCCCCAAAAACAAAAAAAAAAACTCATAGAACCCGACCCGAAACCACTCTCTTAGAATCCTATAACAAAAGCTGAAAAGATTTTTAACCCCAGTATGCCCTAAACCCTCAAACCCTAAACCCTACCGTCACATAAAGCTCAGCCAAAGCAGCCCGTCAGGTCCAAATCGCCCGCGCGGATGACCTGTCTTGTGCAACATCCAGATTGAGGTTTCGTGCCTTATTGGGTTTAGGATTTAGGGTTTGGGGATTAGGATGAAGGGTTTACTTGGAGGCCCTTTTGACTTAGTAAGTCTACTTAGTATCCCTTAGAAACCCTATTAGAATCCCCCATAACCCACCTTGCTAACCCTACTTACTAAGTCAAAAGGGCCTCCAAGTAAGGTATCGGATTGTATAGGGTTTAGGATTCAGGGTGTAGGGTTTAGGATTTAGGCCGCACGGTGGTGCTGTTTGATGCCTTCGTGCTGATTCTGGTTGAATATCTTCATGCAGACACCACGCCAAAAAGAAGACTGCAGTGGTGGAATGCGAGCTTCTTCTCAGGTGGAAGCCAAGTTTTTCGATCGGTGCTTTTGGCGATTATAGGTTCTCATCGGGCCTTCAGGCGATGGCGGTTGCTCGTTTTGTTGACCCGTTCCCCTGTAAGACTTCCTAGGTAGCTGGTTGCCGGTGTGACCCAGTCCGAGGTCCTTGAACTCTCAGCGCAGAAGCTTGCATACATCATAAACTTGAACCCTACCTAGACCCGACAAAGCCTACGGTTTAGGCTGCCTTACTATGGTTTCCTTATTACATATTCTAACTGTGTCCTTGAAAGGGAGCTTGTTCAGGGTTCAGGTGAGCCCTATGAGAAAGCATAAGGACAGCTGCTAAGACCCAGTAAACAGGCTTCTGCACATGCAGGCGGGCTGTAGGGTGAGGACCTGTCATGGCTCAACTCGAAGCATGTGGGCCCATACAAGGTACCCTGACGGATAGTTCAATCTATCTAGAAACGTCCAGATCTGCAAATCTCAAGAACCTATAGGTCAGGTTCCCTCAAACCATGTGAGTCGTCAATCCTGAACCCTAAAACACGCGAAACAAGCTCTCAATCACTCCAAGACAGAACTGTCCAGTCGCGACAATGTGAAAGCAAGCAATGCCCGACGCACCAATCCTACACAAACACTCCATATATCTGAACCCTACTCGGAGGTTAATGGGCAACTATACTTATAGCCCAGACTAGGGGACTCATAACCCCACTTATAACAGCCCTGAACCTCCAAGTAAAGCCTAAACCTTCGAAGCCTTTGTAAACCCCAAAGTTGTAGGGCTCAAGACGAACATCCACTGTACCTAGAGCCTCCGTTAGTACGGTTAACCAAATAGATGGAGGTAGGACAGCTTTGCGCAGCACGGTGTCGGATGTGGGTAAAAGGTATTTCGGCTGTAGGGAATAGGGATTCGGATCAGGAGACATTAAGGTTTGTGTAGTCGGCCTTAACCCCCAAACCCCTAAACCCCTAAACCCTGAAGCCCTAATGTATGGTTAAACCCAGCCCAGGGTTGAAAGGTTAGGGAAGTTGCAGGCAATGCTTCAGCACAATGTCCGAAAGTTACGGTAAGCCTCAACCTTCCGACCCGAAACCCTTTAGGGCAACCGTCGACCCCTGGACCCTGCAAGTTCTAGTGCTGAAACCCTCAAAACCAAGCCTTCAGAGAAGAGGTGCTGGCGCAGACCTGCCGGTGGCATTTGCAGGAACTCATTGGGTTTTGTTTCAAATTTCCGCAGAACCCGACAAGTTACCTGTAGTTCTGTTTCGGACCCCCCAAAAGGAATCTCTGAGCCTTATGTATTATGTACTGTAGACACTGTAGACCTTCACTTCAACCCTATAAACAGCATAGACTTTCAATTGCGATGAACCAACGCAAGTAATTACTATAAAAGACCAAACTATACCGCAAACACTAACCAATATCTATGTTCCTTACAAGAAACACTATTCAACCCCTAGACTACAGCTTGCAACCTCATACGGACCAGTGAAGAAGCAGCTCGTCTATTTATTGCCGCTGTGCACCTCCAGCTCCGATGCCTCCCTCCAAAGCGGCTGAGCCCCATAAACCCTAAAGACCATAAATTTGGTTCAATGAAAATCCTGCCTTCAGAATCCTGATCCTAAAAGGATCCACGACCTGTCTAAGATTCGATTGCTTCTTTTGTTTGTCATTGAAAATTACTGTGGCTTTGTGTCCCGTGCCGTCGAAACTTGGCGTCTTTCCTACACTACGTCACAATGTTGCGACTGGACTCGAGAGTGTAAAGCAGTAAGGCTGCAAGTGTCTAGGCAGCCTAGGCTTCAGGATCTGGGGATCTTCAAGGTTTAGAATTACGTCAAGTATTCTCATGTAGCATTCGCGATGTTGCTATATACTCAAATCCAGTACACGACTTCTGAGACCTGTCAACTACCATTGCAGGAAGTATCTCGATACAATCTAATCTAGGGGCCTTAATAGTTAGAATAGGTTTTCGGGGCCCATTCTACTTATAACAAGGAACCCCCCCCCAAATAGTATAGGTAAGTATTTAGGCCCCTATATTACTCCAAGGAAGCGCACCGGAAGAGTTGTCCTTCCACGGAGTCTTCCATGGGAATCTCTCAAAAAGCGGTACGCCATCGATCTATTTAGTCTGACAGAACTATCGTCCTGAAGCCCCAAATACCACAACACTCTACCCAAAACCCGAAACCCCAAATGCACACGCGAGCTTGGGCTTCTGGCGAAGTCCGGCGGCCGCAGCCTTCTCGCTGCAAAGGAGCTCTTGGCAACCTCGGCACGGGAACCCCTTCAATCTGTCCGCTTTCTCCGGGGAACCTCTGAAACAGGATCAAGCTGGTGCCTGCTTGGAGGGTTTAGGGATTAGGGTTTAGGGTTAGGGTCTGAGCAGGGCCTAGGGTGGGGGAGACTGAGGGCCCCTACTCTTGCCCGGCAGCTGCGGCAAGCCCATGCAGTCGACGGAAGGCGCTGCCTTTCCAGAGTTTGGGGCTTTAGAGTTTAGGGTTTAGGGAGTTTGGGGCTTTAGAGTTCCGGGTTTAGAGAAGGGCCTTTTTGAGTTTAGGGTTTTGGGGGCTTTCAGTTTTTACGGTTCCGGTTGAAGGCTTGGGGTTGAGTATATGGCGGTTAGGGCTGGCTAGGGTCTACCTTAACCTACCAAACCCTACTTTTTTGTAGGGTCCCTGTAAACTCCATATTAGGGTTCATAATAAGAACCTGCAAAAAAGTAGGGCTAGGGTTTGGTAGGTCAAGGTATGGTTTGCACGATTAACACTTCGCAAAAGGGGGCTTCTTGAACTTGGAAGCTCCGTGATTGAGGTTTAGGGTTTAAGGGTCCGAATCCGAATACCCCCCCCTGTGCTTTCTGAACTCCCAGATTGGAATAAGGCAGGGGAGTTGCAGGTCTCAGGCAACTGCAATATAGGAAGAAGCTGGGCCTCGTATGTTCAAGGCTCCCATGTTTTTGGAATCTAATTTTCTTGTCAGAGCTTAGATAGTTAGCTCTTTTTGTAGTTAAGCCAGTCGAACATGACTTAAGATAATGATAGCTAGGTCCTAGGTAGCATTGCCTTCTCTTGGCGCCGTCGTTGCCCCGGTACTGCAATCAGCCCAAACCAGGCACTATGCGAACGAAAGCAGGAATGCCTGGCTAGTATAGGGGCCTTGATAAGTAGAATAGGGTTTGGGGGCCCCTTAAACTATAAATGTAATAAGGAACTCCCCAAAATAGTATAGGTAGTTTTTTCGGCCCCTATATTACTCGAAGTCTTGCCAGCCTTACGTAGGTCCACCTCAACCTAATGTAGGAACCTGATGAAGAAACCTTGGGCTTTTATTAGGGTTCCCCTGTTTTCGGGTTATAGACCCAGGGTTTCTTAATCAGGTTCCTACATTGCCATCCCCTCCTGCACCCCCGAAGCCCTAAACCTCAAACTCTTCGTAAACCATGAGCCCAGAGCCTCGAGCCTGCGTCCTATACCCTAAACCATAACTTTTGGGGTTTAAGGTTTAGGGTTTAGGGTAAGGGGTTCGCAAGCCCTTTTAAACCTTCAGCTAAGAATGAACGCCGAGGCCTTCCACTCGCAGTGGCCGAGAAAGTTCTGAACGGGCTCATAAAGCTCTGGCACCTGAGACTCCGGGGCATTCAAGCAGGTGTAGGGTTCAGGGTTTACATTTGGTTCGTAAGGGTGTCTGGTGTCTCTTTGTAGGGTGTAATACGTACGCCCGTACGTATGTATGCATGCATGTATGCAGTCTTGTTATAAACATGTAACATGTGTACAAAACAGAGACACGCAAACATAGGCATGTAGGAACCATTGAAGTTCCTGCTTCACCACCAAAGTGAACGAGCCTCCATGCCGTCGTCGATCTGGAGGCTCAAGTTGTTGAACACCGCCAGCAGGCGTGGTAGATCCTGGATTTAGCTCGCTGATAACAGCACGCGAAGATCAGGGTTGGGTAGTTTGAGTGTACCTCGAAGAATGTCAGCAACAACAGTCGTGAAAGCAACAAGCTCATCAGCACTTGCACCCGGCTGTTGGACTAATGCATGGCCCGGGAAAGACACGATAATAGCCACGACTTCCCCAGAGAGCCCAAAACCTCTTAGTCAAGGAATATTACCTTCAAGTATAAGAGGCTTCATATTGTAAGTTAAGCTATATTCCTTAGTTAAGGAGTGTTGGGCTCTTTGGGTCTGATACGGCGACCACTACTGGGCGCTCTTTCAAAAAGAAGCACTGAGCTAGTCTCAGTCAACCTGGACACTCACGAACCTCCCTTCCTAAAAGGGTCCTAGGTATTGCTATGGGGGATAATTCCCAAAATCATACTAGTAATTCGTAATATAGAGACCCTACACTCCACTGTACAGGTACTTAGGACCCTTTGTGCGTTTACAAGACTTCTATCTACAAGGAAATCATAATGAGCCCCAGACAGGTCGGCGTTTTCGGGTCTAGGTGGAGTCTAGCATACAGTCGACGGCCTTGGAGGGATTCCAGGGGCGAGCGGATCTTATCTCAAATCCTCCGTTCTGCTGAAGTTTAGGGTTTAAGGGTTAAGGGTTAAGGGTTTAGGGTAAAGGTAGAATCTGGACGGCAGACCCTGCACAAGCACGTGATTCGACGTTCAACCCACAGGTGAGCCCTTGCTCTTGCCGGCCATCCTCATCGAATCCGGTCCGTGAGCACATGATGCTTACCTCTTACTTGGCCCTTTCTGACTACACTACTTGGTTCTTGTCATCCGCACCCAAGAACACAAAAGGCTTCCCCTTCGGAGGAGAATGTAGTGCAAGTTGCAACCCTTACTTTCCCTAAACCTCCACACCTCAAGTTCTCATGAGTTCAACAACTAACAAATTCCTACGGTAAACCCGGCACTTTCGCTGCTCCCCACCTTGGATCCCCCTCAAACCCTAAACCCTACACCGGCCTCAACCCTAACCAAAGCCGCAACACACGCAAACCGCGCCTCCTGAATGGGCTGAACCGGCTCTGCTGATGCCTCTCAGGGAGATTACGGAGATTTTGTGGGATCAGGACGGCGGCATGTCGGAGATGTTCTTGACAGACACTCCCTCGACTATAAGGTGTCGTATAGGTCCTTGGAGAAGCGATACTTCTAGTTTCCACAGAAACGGTAGATCCGGCTTTCGGGCGATCTGTGGATGTTGTTTTGAGTTGTTTTCGGTCTTTGCAGGGGACCCTAAACTCCATACCCTTCAACCCCTGCACCCTTACCCTACACCCCTAGAGCCCTGAACACCAAACCACAGGGGTGTTTAGGGTTTAGGCCTAGGGTTTACCTAAAGGATCAAGAGACAAAGTAGGGTCATATTTCGGGCAAGCGCACTTACAGACAAGAAAGGTTTCAGGGGTTACGGTTGCGGCCTGAAGCCATAGCGGCACCACCCAGCAAACTCGATCCCTAATTCTGACAGGTACTTGAGCAACCCGGAGATGACCCAGATGATCCAAAGCTTTCCTAAAGACGGTTTGCTAACCACGACTCCACATTACACTTTAGAGATCGAATCACTGAGCAAATGACTGTTGGATTGACGGGTTTAAGGCTAGGTTTTCTATGGTTCACGATGCATGAGGCTTCCTAGAGACCATGACCCTCTGTCAAAAGCGCGAATGTCATAAACAAATCGAAAGTCACCAGCCGTCAACAACAAAAACTGAAAGCAGTCCATGAAGAAAAGACCTCCCCGCACACTAGCCGCACCCAAAACCCACAACAGCAAGGAAATCACCAAAACATCCACATACAACATCATTAACCCGCTACCCTTTCTAGTGCCACCAAAGCCAAATATGCGCCTGAGCTTGCTTCTGGCGAACGAAGGTTGCCAAGTTCGGAACCTTCATGAACCCTCACCCTAAGGGTCCATGTGCCTACATTCTCTACTTTGGTGGTGAAGAGGGTCGACGTATCCTTTCTTAAACCCCAAACCCTCTCCTTTTTCCTGTCGCTATCCTGCTATGTTGGTCGGCCGCAGGCTAACTGTAAGTTGTTTGGAGTGTTGGGCGTGGGATTCAGTTTTGAGGTTATTATTAATTATAGTAGAAGCCAGAAAGTTGGAACATCATTCTCCTCATGCCCTTAAGGTAAATTATAAGGGATCCTAGCACGAATCCTCCTAACACCATGTTCCAACTTTCTGGGGTTCACTATAAGGCTGTCGGAATTGGGTCTTGCGCTACGTACTGGGCTCGAGGTCTCGGATTGAAGCTGCGGTTTGAGGTTGATATCTGGGAGTTTGGAAAATAAGGGGTACCTTATTTTGGGGTCCTTATAATAAGGATCCTACTATTTAGGGTACTGTATTAGGGTCCTCTATTTTCGGAAACTCCCATATAGCAACTGACGCTCCACAGCATCGCAATCAAGGGATAATGGCTTCTGCTGATTCGGAAAGAATTAGTTTCACCTGCCCACGGGGAGTGTACAACACAGACCCCAAACTCGACGTCGCAGGACGTCTACCCAGAGACTCCGAAGTCAAATCCCTCAAACACAGATTGACCGCGACCATGTTTTGTGGTACAAATCATGGAAAAGGAACCCTTCATGCATCTAAGTCCCGACACCCCCCACCAACGACAGGGCTGCATCATCGCGCCTTCGATTTCAGCATGGCCATGTGCCTCAAGAACTTCCACAGGTGCACCTCCTCGACTGGCGAAGCGCTGAAGCCCCCGTGCAGGGTTTCGGGTACCCTTGAAGTACCAAAGCTTACCTTATTGTATGGTCCATAGAAATTCTACATGAGGGTTCTTGATAAGAATCCAGAAATGTAGGCCATGGTAGTTTTAAGTTTAAGGTACAATGATGAGAAAATCATAGACAGATCCGGAATATTATCTAAGGTATATTGGGAATTTACTGGGTAGTGGGCCCTCTGAGAAGCACTCCTGACAACTTACATGTAGTGTCTGGGGCTTACTATTTCGCTGCTTGCAAATTCTAGGTGCTCGTGCCACTTCCCACGAGCCTGCTAGGATCCTGAATTTCCAATCCGTGCCGACTCTGCTCGGGGGCGGGCCATCACCGTGTCCGTCACGACTAGGAGGGTGTGGCCTGGAATCACTAGGGTTCTAGGGTTTTGGAGCTTGCTGGTTTGGAATTCAAGGTTTAAAAGTTAGGGTTTGGGGATTCAGTGTAGGATTAATTCGAATAGGTTTTGGGTCTATATGATGATAGCCATTCAGGCTTCTGTACTACCAACTTGAGCTCCCCGAAGCTACTTTTTGCGTAGAGCCCCTAGAATCCCTAAAAATTTCCTAGATCTATACTCTAATTATAGGGTGTATAAGAAGGCCCTACACCGAAGTTGGTTTAGGTAGTCGAAGGCAAACCTTAGAGCCCACAAAGCCTACAACTCCCAAAGCCCTACACCTCAAACAAAAACCCTATGACACCCCACTTTGCAGAGCTAGTGGAGCCCCCAGGTTCACGGTCAGAGTTTAGGGATCTTCAGGGGTTTAGGGCTCTTCAATTTAGGGGTTTAGCGCTTAGGGTTTAAGGTTCGGGGTTCAGGGGTGAGTTGGTCTTGAGACATTGCGGGATTATTGTGCAGGAGAAGTACCTCTGCACAAATCCGACCAAAAGACTGGCAAAGCCCCACCTCGACCCTATAAATTGCCTTTTTAGGTTCCTTATTGTGATTACCTTATGGGTTCTTAAAAAAGGTAGGATATTTGGGGGTATGAAGTAAACCATAATCAGGCAACTCTTCAGATGAAGGTCTGAATCCTGAATTCCCGGAAGCGAGGGCAGGGCAGATTGATGCCAAGAAAATCATCAAGTAGAGCTCGCTCCTGAGGCAGTTATCGCGCTTGGGGTCTTCGGGTTGTTCTCCGAGTTTGGGGACTTGTGGATAATTAGTTTTGTAGCTGGCAATACGATAACTTCTCATTTGGAGACCCTAAACCTTAAACCCCTAAACCCTAAACCCTAAACCCCTAAACCCTAAATCCCTAAACCCTAAACCCCTAAACCCTAAACCCTAAAGAAAAGTGCGGCCTCGATTTCGGCCGTCCGTCTTGTTGGGACCCGTGGGTCTCGAGTAATGAGAGCTTAACAAACAAGGGGATGGTTTAGGGTTTAGGGTTATAGTACGAATGCTTCAGACGTCTTTGTAGAGATTACCACAAAGCTCACAATCTATCAGAAGTCTATCTTGTTGTTCTCCTGCGTACATATATACATATATGTATGTATGCATATACATATACATATATACGTTTATATGTATATATACACACATACATGTTGCTATTTAGAATCTCGCACACACACATACGTGCATACATGTGTGCATGTGCAAGACTGAATGCCTAATACAATCCGGCTCGGAGTTAATGTGGGAATTATGCCATTTTTCGTAGCTACCATACCACAGAATATGAAAATACAGTATCACAAACAAGATCCCAGTCACTGTCACAATTACCCTGGTGCGAGGCCCTACATGAACAAACCTGTCCACAAAAACCTCAGACCTCGACACTGAAACCGCATGCTCGCAACCCCAGAATCCGGAACACTAAAACCAAGAAGCTCCAAACTCCTACCTATAGTTTCCATTGTAGTCCCATGTTTTGGTTTAACCAATTATATATTAAGGATCCAATAAGGTAACCCCCAAAAAGGAACTACCATGGAGACTACAGGTAAATCCAAACCTCTAAAGATCATGAATAGCCGTAAGCTTTAAGACTTCAACTCTTTGGAGCAAGCCAGTCAGATCTGCCAGAACCGACTAATGCCGAACCCCAGAAGCCCCACAAGCCTCAAGGGTCCTAAGTACCTATATAGTAGAAAGTAGGATTTCTATTCCATTATAGGAATTACTATTCTGGTTTGGGTAAGTAACCCCCCCATAGAGGTGCTTAGGCCCCTTTAAAAAAGCCGTAGACTGTTCCGCCCGGGCACTTTAGACCTGACTCTACCCTAAACCCTAAACCCCTAAACCCCAAACCCTAAACAACGGCCCATAGGACCCTTTCAAGGTTCAGCCCGGGCGCTTCAGATCTGACTCAGGCATGGCCGTGACCGTCTCGAAGAGGGGCTGGGCATCGAGGAGCAAGAGCCGGTCCTGTGGGCTCTCTTGGAATTTAGGTTTCCCTAAAACCAAAAGGGCTCATGTACCCAAATAGGGTTTCTTTAAGGGTTCCTTCTATAAGGGTTCTATAGGGTTTAGTTCAGGGTATAAGGGTCCATGTTCCCAGACAGTATAGACTGACGCTTTTTGAGTAGTCCTTATATAGGCACCTGAGGGCCAAAGTGTCTACTGTATGGGTACATGTACCTGAAGGTTTGTTTCGGGCTCAGGGTCGAGGGTCTGGGTTTTTTCTTCAGGTTCAGGCAGGATTTGGGTTCAGAATCCACATTCTTCTGATTTAGGTTTCAGAGCTACAAAAAGGCGAGCGATGGCCGTAGTGAACCCCGATCCTGAAGCATAGGGGCTAACATGGCCGGTCTTAGCCCGAAAGATACAGTGCCACTGTTGGGTAGTGATAGTGTTTTGTGTGGACATTTAAGGACAATGAGGTCTTTGTGTTGAGGGAATATTATATTGCCGTGAGGGTCGTCTTGGGGAAGGGCTTCTGCCGAAGTACTCATCGGATCCCCTCTGCTCACATACCCCAAAGGCATCCAACAGCAATAAGCATTTCAACACTCAAGCCTTCGCTATGAAATCGTGAGCTTTCCAAACCCGCAGCCCCTTAAAACACCAAAGCCTCCGAAACAAAACCATCTTATCCCACCCCCCTGAGTCCCAAATTAAGCTCCATGGGCGAAATTTTACGTCAGTTGCTATGACAGAACGCCCACCACGCCCACACCTCCCCTCCCCCCCCCTCACCTCACAAAAAGAAGACATCGTGAATAACATCAATCTCTCTGAGGCCGGNCCCCCCCCCCCCCCCCCCCCCCCCCCCCCCCTCACCTCACAAAAAGAAGACATCGTGAATAACATCAATCTCTCTGAGGCCGGGGCAGCAGTGGAGATGCACATATCCACACCCATGGGAGAAGGGTTGCCTTTCGACGAGCTCCGAGCATGGTTTGGAAACGGTACGAGTATAGGCATGCGAACATTGACAAATTTTGGTTCCAGACGTACTCTCCTCCGTGTCGAACAGCAAGTGCTGAGCCGAAGCTCGCATGAAACACAGCAATGTCATAGCACACTGACATTCACGGTGCACCGTGACTGGCGCCACAAAGACGTTGGGACAAGATGAAACCTGCACCAGCGATGAACCGCATGCAAAAGTTGGAAACAACCTCTGTGACAACCGAGACGATGCTGCTGGCCCATGCAAGGAAGACCCTGCTTGGGACAGTGCAAACTCGATCAAACCCTGAATTGTATATTTCCAACTCTGTTAGGATCGGCTTTGCCGATGTGCTGTTGAATTGTGAAGGCAAGACCATTGTAGCTGCGCATCTCCTGTAAACCGCGACTGCGCACAAAGCTCTGCATCGCTTGTAGCACTTTTGCCTGAGTAGCTTCCATGCTCTTCAAGAAACCATTTTTGCAGAGGGTCTTTCGCACCTCGGCGTCCTTCGGTGCAACAACCCATTGGGCATCGGTATAGTTTGACAGAAAGGCGTGCCTGAGTTTCTGCTCCACGTCAAAGGCTGTGTCCGCCGGGAACAGGTAGTGCCTCAAACGCTTTTCGAAGGGTGCTCTTGTGTTGTGGTCTGTTCACGAATACGAACAGTGCTTCAGGCAGATCGCTGTTGAAACTCGCATCCATATACCCCATCCTGCATAGAGCTTCTGCTACCAAGCCTTCCGAATCCTTGATTATGAAGGGCCCGCCACCTTTGAATACCCTCCGTGACGCCATTCCACCGTAATCTTTGCACTTTCGTCGAGTCTTTGAGCCCCCGGTCGAAACTGGGAGGACAAATGCGAACTTATCGACGGAGCGAGCCCACCCTCGACTTCCTGTCGCTTGGAGCACAGCCTGTGCTTCCGCACACGCAGCCTGCGCCGGATAAACCGCAAGCCGTCCGGGGTGGTTGCTGAACCCAAACTTTGCAACAGACTGCACAAGGTATCCGCTCTCGCCCCGGTAGCCAAGATCCTGCAAGGAACTATGAAGTTGATCGAAAGCTTCCGAATCAGCCGGAGAAGCTACCCATGGCTCCGCCATCTTTACAATTCCATTTCCGTCCGGCTGCAAAACAGCTCTAACCTTCGGGCCGCGGCCGACTTTAGCTAGCTGGGATGTTGTAGCCACAGGCAGGACACCTGCACCAGTTTCTTTGTACAGCCGAATACTGGAAGCTGCACCTGCCGGGATGAAAATCCAAATCTCGTGCTTGCGCAGCGACACGATATGCCGAATTTGCCCGAGAAAACCCATGTCAGTTGTCAACAGCGCAATGCAAGCAACACCTCTGGACTGAGCCAAAAGTATCAACTTCGCTTCATAATGGCTTTGTCGCTTGCCTCTCCTTCTTCGCTGCGTGGGACCGGACTGAAGGAGACCCCAGGCTGCTCAAAAAAACTCTCCCATGCCTTGCTGTCCACTCTACCAGGTGCGGCAAAAACCGTAGTGCCGACATTGAAGCCCTTCTTTTGCAACTTATCGATGGCCTCCATGGTCGGATGTAGACCACGTTGACCTGCATCCACAACAGCTCGGCACGTCTTTTGGATGCCGCCAAACACACTCCAGTCCGACGCCGAGGTCTTGGTACCTGCTACAGTTGATTGTGCAACCACACAACATGGGACGAGGCTGTTTGGGAATGACGGTTCCTAATATAAGGGCCTCAATAATCAGAATAGGGTTTGGGATTGGGGGCCCATTATACCATAATTATAGTTTAATTAATAAGTATAATTATTTAGGCCCCTATATGAACAACTCACCAGGGCCAGCTCCTCAGTGCTGACAGGCAGGATCTTGTTGATTCTGTGCAAAAATTACCCGCCGGAGTTAGCCTGACCTGCATGAATCATCGCCGGGCCAATCTACCATGACCAACCCACCTACTTCGATCTTAATGCAATCTGCTGCTGTATGTGGCAGTCGAGTGGCTGGCCCACAGGCCACGGCAGTGAGAGAAAGCCCGAAGCGCCACCAAGCTCGTTACGAAGGCTCGTGAAGCTGTGAATGGACAAGGCCTTGCGGCTCAGTCCGGAGGCTCCGAGATCTCGCAGAAGCATGCAGGGAGCGATGAGTCCATGAGAAAGCTAACATCTTCAGAAATGCGGCAGGCTCGCATGTGACATCTGTTCCGCTTGTCCTTGAGCCAAGTTTCAACACCTTCCGTGCACTGGCACCTCCTGGCAGCTCGGGAGCTGGCCCTTGCATACAACACCTGTAGACACTAGCACCTGCGGGGGTTCTGTGAAGTCAGGAAGGACATTTAGAAGAACTGCCCACACGCCCGATGAAGCCGACGATCGTATCTACTAGCCCTCCCAAACCGCGGCGTTTCTGTCGTGTTGTCGTCGATGCTCTTGCCTAAGCAGCATGGCAACTCTCTCGTGGCATCCTTATAGTATAGATTACTTAGCCACGCAATAGGAAGGATTCTTGGAATGCCGCAGCCTTAGCAACGATAGCACCTCGAGGAGTGTCTACATGCTCAGGGTTTCCTTGCAGGACTTTGGGAAGGCTTAAATTTTAGGTGTTTAGCTTTTGAGGTGTGGGTTAGGTCCCTTCAGGCTATCGTCTACAGCAAAGTCTACAGCAAACCACGCCGCAATAAGTACCTATAGGGTCCATGAAGCTAATGTGGTATAGACTTTGAGTGTACAGGGGTTCCTGTATTGGTGCTTCTGGTCAAAGGGTACATACGGACCCTTAGGGCACCCTCGCTCACAAACCCGTGCCGCAGCCTGACAGGAAGGCTTCGGCTGTCCGAATGCCCAAAGGGACCTACCAGAATGGGACGGAAGTAGGCAGCTCGGCTTTGATTTAGTTTTAGGGTTGAGGGTTTGCGGTTTAACAGGTAACGTAGAACCTAAAACCTGAACCCCTATAACAATCCAGTGCGACAAGACCCCAAACGCTGAAAACCTCACGCTCCAAATCCTAACTGACTGTGCCGACTGATTGTATTGAGTTTTAAGGAAGAACAGACGGGTTTTCGGCTCGGGGTTTTATAGGCCGTGCGAAGATGCCCTGTTCGAAGCGAAGCTCGCAAAAGTGGCGGAACAAGCATGTGGTTTAGGGTTTAGGGTTTAGGGACTAGTACATCGTCTTGCACGGACGCTCTGAGTTCGGAGAAGGAGTCTTCCAATTTTCGCGGTTTATGTTCGGGCTACAGTTAGTTGAAAATCCAAGTAGCAGCTGCGATGACAGCCCTCTACTCATAGCAACTAAACCACAACCCGTGGCATGTCTAAGAACATACATATCAAAGCCGTGCTGGGGACTAATTTGCCCTGTAACCCTAAACTACGAAAACGGAAACGGCTAAGCTGCATAGTCTTAAGTCTCACAGCTCATCATAATGACTCAACCTCTTGCGAAGCTCAACACGGAACACAGCCGCGCCTTAAAGCTGCTCTGACTCAAGCTGGAGCCTTGGCTGGATGCAGATGCCACGATTGTCGGTGCAAGTGGCAAAATAATAGATAACTGCCTATATTATTTTGGGGTTCCTTATCATATTTATAGTATAGCATAGCCCCAAGCCCTATTCTAATTATTCAGGCCCCCACGCTATTGGGGTTCGGGGTTTTGGGCTTCGGGCTTTACGATTTACAGGGTGCAACGGTTCGGGGTTTCGGAGTTGCAGCGTGTAGGATGTTCAGGGGCCCGGGGTCCTCCCCAAGCCCTATTCTGGAAACCCAAACATCCGAGAGCCCTCATCTGCAAAGTCTCTGTTTTTTGAACTCAAGCCCTGCGACAAAGAACCAGCCACAAATCCAAAGGCTTCTCTCTCTTCTCTCCCTCTCTCTCTCTCTATCTCTCTTCTCTCTCTTCTCTCTCTCTCTCTATCTCTCTCTTCTCTCTCTCTCTCTCTTTCTCTCTGTCTCTGTCTCTGTCTCTGTCTCTGTCTCTCGCTCTCGCTCTCGCTCTCGCTCTCTCTCTCTCTCTCTCTCTCTCTCTCTCGCTCCTCCACTAAGTGCCGTTGGCACTCCAAGTGCTTCGCCAAGCCACGAGCTTCAGAGCCCACCAGAAACGGCGACAGCAACAGGGACAGGACCTCGGATTGGGCTTTAGTATTTAGGTTTAGGGTTTTTGTCTGAACCCAGGCGGTTTAAGTTTAGGGTTAAGGGGGTTTAGGGCTCCTCGTCTCTTAGTGCGGAAGTCAAGGGCTACACGGCAGTTCCCAGAGAGCTCGGAGGTCTCCACTGTGTCGCCTGGACGAAAGCACTCCGAAGAAAACCCTGGGCATCAAATTACAAACGAGATCATTTCTCCGTGGCAACTGCCAAGCATAACAGTGATGCTAACAGCAAAACAACATAATGTCCACAGCACTAGGTTTGACACTAGTAGAACTCAATCAAACGAAACAGGGTTACGTGCTCTGGCAGCGGACCATATCTGTTTCTGAATTCACACAATCCAGAAGCTCTACAATTCAAACTTACCTGAACCCTGAAGCCATATAATATTGGGCCCTTAATCAATAGGGTTTCGGGGCCCATTATACTATAAGTATAATACGGAACGCCCCAAAATAATGTTGGGAATTATTGAGGCCCCTACCCTAAGGGTCCGAGTACCTAATAATCATATACTCTCCTAAATATTGAGCTACATAACTACTATCCTAAACCCAAGTACCTAATTATTGGGTCCTTTGGACCCTTAGGGTCCCTAAACCCTAAACCCTAAACCCTAAATCCTGGAACCCTACAGCACCAAACCTTTCCTTTCAGGCTCAGGTGCCGTGGAGCGCCCTGCGCCCGCAGAGCCCACGGCGCAAACCACGGCAAAGTCGCTCGACTCCGTGAGGTGCGGAGAGACCTCCGCTCTTTCCGTTCCCTAGGGCTCTAAGGACTCATACATTAAGGCTTTTGGGCCCAAAGACCATACTGTACAAGGCTTTTGGGCTATTTTGATGCCTAGGGGTTTCCCCTTACACTGCAGTGTTTCTTATTCAACGGGCTTAAGTGCTTAGGGGTCTCAAGCTTGGACTTTTCTCGCAAGTTCTGAGTCAATGGCATGACAACTTTTTGGATGGGACAGTACATACGCAGCATTGCCAGAATGACGAGACCATCCATGGCTCTGCAGCTCCGTCTGCGAAGTCTTGCATGATTCCCACTCACATCTGGATCGACGCGTAGTAGAAACGCCAGCCTGATCGTGTTTCATCGCTTCACGTGCTTGTTCATCTTCCAGCCAGCTTCTTCTTGCCGCGCCCTGGCGCCACAAAAACAAGAATAGTGGGACACAGAAGCCGTCCAGATGCCACGAGAGATGCCATCGAGGTCTGGCGACTGATCTTCGTAGCCTCTTCTGAACCTTAAGGACGAAAAGACCCTTAAAAGTAATGGCCCTATACCCTTATACTATAAATCCCTATATGGTTTATGAACCTTAGACCCTTTTGGGGTTCATTTCGTCTTTAAGGTGAAGACAGCCCCATGGCCCTGAAACCTCATCCTTTTGGTTGGTTTCTGCAGGCTTCCCAAAGGAAGGCACTGCAACCTTGCCGGGATTCTTCGGCCTTTGCCCTAAACCCCAAGCCCGGAACGCCAAGCCTAAACAACGTGCCGCTTTATGCGCAGCCCTCCATCGCCTCTTGCGTTTCCCTGCGCTTGGAAGTAACCAAGGAGAAGCACATGAGAACTGTTGTTTCATGATGGTTCCTCCTCAGGGAACAGGTAAAAGAAGTATTGAGGTATGGTACTCCAAGAGAAGTCTTACACTGCCCTACCTCTGTAGACGAATGTTGGAACCTGAGAACCCTGAGATGAGATCTAGGCTTTACCATGAGCTACCAAAACCTACTTTTTGGTAGGATCTCTACAAGTTCTAGATGAGGGTTGATGATATGAATCTGTAAAAAAAGAAGATTATGGTAGTTTAAGGTAAGGTTTAGGGATGGTTGTGATTAGGATTTTAGGAGTGCCTGAAGAATGACAAGGCTTGGATAGCGTAAACACTGAAAATTGGATTTGGGGTATACCTTGACCCTCAACAACCTACCTAAACTTTCAGGACTTTCATCAGGAAGTCTAAATAAGGAACCCTCAAGACACAGGTTATCAAGGGTCTAGTTAGCACACGAGGTACTTTCCTTTCCTCTGAGCCGTCACAGGTCTCGGGGTGTAGTGTTTAGGTTCTTATAGGGGAGGAGATTGGATATTACCGTTGGGTCGTTTTACTGCTAATGTCAACAACTATCAAAAGCAACTGTTCTGAAGCCTGTCTGTTCGGAGTTGAAGGTTTGGGTTTGCCTAATCCTGAATAAAGACTGACAGTGAAAACAATACTCACAATATAAGTCATCCTTAGCCCCTATAAATCTAAACCCTAATCCCTTAACCCCTAAAAGTAATCCTTTTTCTGTGGCAATGAAGACGTCCGATGCCCTCCGCTCCAGTCCCAGGGGAGTTCGCCTGCTGAGTTTTACTAGGCCGACGAAACCCTAAACCCTGCCTTAACCCCAAAGAAGCTACATTGTTTACGGATTTATATAAGGAAGTCATAACTACAGGGAACCCTGCCTTAACCCCAAAGAAGCCACCTTTTTTACAATTTCTATAAGGAAGTCATAACTACAGGGAACCCTAAAAATGAAACTGGGGTGTCGAACCTCCCATCCATATTATGTGTCCAACCACTCTGAAATTGTGCGGTTTGGTAGCCGGGGTCCCACACCTCGTTCTCACAAAGCCGCCAATCCTCGTCCATGAAGCGACACCTCTCCAGGGAATTTAGGCTTTAGGAGTTTAGGGGTTTACAGTTTCAGGGTTTTAGGGCCTAGGGTTTAGGGGCTTAGAGTTTAGGGTTGTGATCCATGGTCAAATACATGTCTAACGAACCGGAGCACAGAGTCGAATCATTCAGGTCTCTGTATTGGGGTTCAAGGGCTTCGGTTCAGTCAACTACTGACAAACACCAAGTAGCGTTTGCAACAAAGCTAGGGTTTAGGGCCCTGATAAAATCCCTAAAGCCTAAACTCTAATTCCTAAAGCCAAAACCTTAAACCCTGTAAGTGGTTTCTGGGTAGGGCTTGGGGTTTTGTGCTGCCGCGATGCTGATATACACCGATATATATATATATATATATAGACACACACACACCCCCTAAACCCTCACCTAAGCCCCGCAAGCGTAGGTAAAATAATAGCCCAATACCGATAGAAGGCTATTGTATTGTTCTACATACTTTTAGGTCTAGGGAACTCCTATAATATAACGAAAAGCTATAAGAGGGATCCTAGGATTAAGAGCCAGGCATCTACACTATAAGACGAATATCGAAATCCCAAACACCATCCACAAGCAAACAATCGCTAGAACCCTGAACGCTAAACCCTAAACCGAAACCCTCGGATCGGCCCCAAACCCCTGAAACCCTCTACCTTAACCTACCAAACCCTTTTTTTTGTAGGGTCTCTATAAACTCCATATTAGGGTGCATAATAAGAACCTACAAAAAAAGTAGGGTTTGGTAGGTTAAGGTAGACCCTACAGTAAACCATACCCTGAGTCCGTCCCTCCAGCTGCATCCTCTGGTAAAACCATAACTCTAACTCTTCAGCGCGGCAGTCCTACAAACCCTACCTGGACCCCAAGAAACCTACAGTTTTGGGGTTCCTCATAATGATTTCCTTTCATAAGTCAGTAAAAGGTAGGTTACTTGGGGTTAAGGTGAACCCTGCCAGGACCACCCACCCCCCCCCCNGCCCCCCCCCCCCCCCCCCCCCCAGGGCCCTTTGATAAGTTGACTCGGGTTTCGGGTTTCGGCTTGGCCGAAAGGGTTCTAAGTACCTTTTTTGTAGAAAGTGAAAATTTCTATAATAGGGTGCATCCCCCATATAGGCAAGGATTCAACTTAGGGTCCTTTTGGTGATGGCTGCAAGAGTTCAATTGAGTGGGTCCTTATTGTCAGGTAAGAGCGACAAGTCTACAGGCTAAAAAGCTCAGCCATTAGACCCGAGACGCTAAAATTGAAACTTGAGCCCTGAAGTTCTAACCATGACCCAAATCCCAAGCGTTACATTCCTCAGAGCAAGCCTCCACAACTCTGACTAAATCCTAAACCCTCTAAAATCCCCAAACCACGCACTTATAATACTTATATAATCCCGAGACGGAACTCGCCTGGCGAAAGGGGGTCCCGGACTGGGCACCGCGAGCCTGAAAATGAGGGTTAGTTCTGAAAATTACGGTCCCCTTTAGGGTCCTTTTTTATAAGGTTGCCGTGCTATTTTGTGGACCTAAACAAAATAAAAAAGGGATTCTAGTTTACAGAACAGCTCAGATAGGAATCGGCAGCTTGGAGATGCATGGGTAGTCAGAAGTAGGGCTATAAGGGTTTAGGGTTCCTTTAAGGGTTCGATAGGGTTTAGGCATTAGGGTTATCAGGTTGGGGAAGTTGTAAGTAGGGCTAAAAGCAGGGTAACTGTACTTATAACCCATACTTAATGGACGCATAACCCACTTCTAACTATCCGTGAACCTCCAAGTAGGGGACTGGGATCTGGGCTTCAGGGGTTGGTTGCGGTTCAGGGTTCAGAGTTATGGGCTTGGGGTTAAGGGTTTAGGTAGTCTTTGGGTGCCATTGATTTCTATAAATGGCGGACCATTCTATATGAAGTTGAAAAGCAAGCTCCTTACGAACAGGATCTGTCCATCGATGATGGCTGCACGTTGGACTTGGAGTTCTCACTTCATGTTTGTTCCACCTTTCAATTTATTAAAAGGGACTGGTCTCTCCCTTGACTGCTCTCGCACAGGACCGAGGGCTTCCAACTTTGCTTTTCGCGTGCTCGGGTGTAATATGGTGTACCTGACGGCCACTTGGCCGTAAGAAACACAAGCTATGAGGGTGCACCAGGTCTGTAGCTACCGCGAAGCCCGGTAGCTGTCTTTAGTTGTGGGGCCGTGGCGTTGCGAATTTCAGGGTTAACCTAGTAAGCAACCGGCTTTCTGAATCGGAATCTCAGTGTCCAGCTGCTTTCATCTGCAAAAATGACCGGCAGAACCCCTACCCAAATCTCAAATTTCCAAAACCCTAGACTGGGAGCCCCAACACCTGAAACCATGAACCCTGAACTCCTAAACTCTGAACCCTAAAACTCCATGCTTCAAGTCCCCAAACCTGAAACCAGGAACACTAAAGGCCCTGAACCCTGAACCCTACCAGGACCCCCCTATGGCCATGTAATGGAGCCCTTATGGTCCTCAATAGTGGGTGATTAGGGCACAGTAGGGGGGTAGTTGGGGGGGTGCTGGAAAACTCCATGCTTTCTGTGCTTCGTGGGAGGTACGGGGCTGAGGTCTCTGCTGCGACTTCTTCTTGGCAGCCGTCTGGCTGCCAGCCCCACCTGGTGTCGGCTTACTTGGAGGTTCATGGGTAGCTATAAATGGGCTTATAAGTCCGCTAATATGGGTTAGAAGTATAGTTACCCTACTTATAACCCTACTTATAACTACCCATGACCCTCCAAGTAAGGTTCAAAGTTTAAGGTTGAAGGCTAAAGGGTTCCCGGAGAGCCCAATACCCCTTAATTAAGGAATAAAGCTTAAATCATAATATGAAGCCCCTAATGATTCAAGGTATATTCCGCCGTAATGAAGGAGTATTGGGATCTCTGGGTTAGGGTCGAGGGCCTAGGCGCCCGTGAGTTTATGGATGAAAGGTATGTAATTAGGGTCCAACAGAGGGTAGATGGAAGATCTGTGATGATCATGGGCGACTCAACTTTTAGGCAATACCGCACTGCACCGTTTACTGTACTGCACCGAACCGGCTGCAAACAGCATATGCAACACCGTGCCGCACCGAACCCAACCCCCCTGCCCCCACCACCCCAACCCCATACCCGCGACTACCACCGCCCCACACGTACACGTGCCACCTACACCCCCATGCCTGCACCCCGCCACACCCAAGTCAGTAAACAATCTCTCGGATCGACCCCTGCACCCTAAATAACACCCGTAAGAAAGGCCCTGAATCATTGGACCCTCAGCCTTCAGATCCGCCACGGCTCACCTACCTCGTGTTTGCGGAAGACTGCTGTCGGAGATGCATTGCTTAAGAGGATTCAAGGCTTCAAAAACAAAGTCTCTAACTTCTTCAGGTATACACTTATTTGGGACCCGGGGCAAAAGCATGCACTTCTATTTCATATCCCTTGGGCAACAGGTCCCCAAATTAAAGACTACTAAAGTATGCATAGGTCTGCTTCGGTTTAGATCTACGCTCGTACAAACTAGACGAAGATAAGCACACAAGTGCCGTGCGAGCCTCCCTTGCCAGCAGCCGTCTCAGGCGGCCTCACTGCAACTGGTTTTCGGGGTTCCCTTGGCTCTTTAGCTCCTTATTTTATAGGATTATCATCACCCCTGGCTCCTATCAACGGATAAGCAATGTTGCAAATCTAAGCGAGCAACGAAGTAGATGCCATTTTTGAGTCCACATCCGTAAAGGTGCAAGCAAACCCCATGAACTTCCTTGCAGCTGCGATCTCACGGATGCCAATGAAAACACTGAAAATTAAACCTGGGTTGTGGGCTCCCAAACTATGCTACGCGAGGCTCTTGGGAGGTTATCTTGGCACATACCTGAAAGACGAAATGAACCCCAAAAGGGTCTAAGGTTCATAAACCATATAGGGATTTATAGTATAAGGGTATAGGGCCATTACTTTTAAGGGTCTTTTCGTCCTTAAGGTAGGAAAGCTTCATCTAAGTCCTATAGACCCTCAAGCCCCAAAGCCCTATGCGCTGTAAACCTTGCCAATCCGTAGGCTAATTATGTCTCCCTGACGCGCGCTGCTGATTTTGTGAGATGGAGTTTGGGCCTTGAAGGCTTTGACTTTCCAGGCAGAGGAACACGAAAAAGATTCGATCCCCCCCTCCCATTCTGGGATACTCTTGAGGAACCGCTGCCACTACGATCTGAGGAACCTTCCTTGCCTCAGGGATGGGTTTAGCCCCTGGTTCTCCAGCACCAAGGCCCCAAATCTTGAAACCCTTCGCCAAAAACGAAGTTCCCGAGCCATTGCTGCCTGAAGAGTGTAGCAACCAGTGCCTGCAAGGTCGTTCTCGCCTTTTTCCAACAATCAAGCGAGGGATACGATATCCGAAACTGGTACATAAAACACTCTACCCCAAGGACCCAGGATCCGTCACTCACTCTCTCTCTTGCCATCGCCTGGGCCCACGAGTCTCAGCACGCTCGTTGTTCTCCGGCCTAACAGCGCGAGGTGTAGTGCAGGACATTCTACCCGTGCTTGGCCGTAGTCAAACGGTGGTTACCCCTGCCCTCCTCATTATACGGCTTGATACAGGTGTCAAGCTACCTGGCAGGAAATCGAGTGAACTTGAACATGATGGGGTGCTACGCCGTGTCGACATTGCCGTGGTTGGGGTGACTCTACTTTCTACCTCAAGCCTCCCAAACCCTGAACCCCACACCCTAAACCCCTAAACCCTAACCTCTAAACCCTAAACCCCTAAACCCTAAACCCCTAAACCCTAACCTCGAAACCCCAAACCCTAAACCCCAAACCCTGAACCCTAAACCGAAACCTGAAGTTAGCTCCAGAAACGTGCTGGATCCGAAGTTTCACTGATGCCCAAAAACCCTCAGACCTCCCAGAGAGCCCAATACCCCTTAATTACGGAATATACCTTAAATCATTAGTGGCTTCATATTATGATTTAAGCTATATTCCTTAATTAAGGGATATTGGGCTCTCTGGGCTTCGATCTTCAAACGGCCTATCTGTGGGAAGCTTACTATAACGGGTACTATAGGGTTCCACAATCGATAATCTTAGTGTCTTAGGGTCTTTCAAGGGATAGTTGAACATCATTTATCCTCACATTGGTCTCTTTATATTGTTTCCCCACATATTTTATCCTCACATTGGGCTCTTTATATTGTTTCCCCACATATTTCGGCTGACTCAACAGTGAACTCTACACTCAGTCGCAGAACCTTATCGTGTGGATACAGGAACGGCTTCTCGACCCTTGGTCTCGTTTGGAGATCGCTTTGTGCGCGTAGCACGGTTGTCAACATGACGCAAATACTTGGGGCTCAGTCCAGACTGACCTGCCACCAGTGCCTGAAAACCCTACAACCTGGAACTGCCAACAGCCACAGATCCAATAACCCAAGGCCCTCATTCCTAAAACTGTAAAAACCTACGACCTCGACATCGTCAGTCTCTACACCCCCCAGCCCGCACCCTGATCCCTGATGCTCGACTATCCAACCCATCACTCCTAAACTCCAAAACCTTCTCGAAAGGTAAGCAAAACCTAGAAAACACAAGGTTTTCGGAGATCCCTATTGAACAGCAATGCAGCAAGAGCAGACTCCGCAAAAGCCTACAAACCGATCCGAGGAAGCCACAAGCTTTTGTACCTCCAGCTACTCGAAATCCAATTCTTAAGGCCCCCGACCAAAAAAGGTCCACAGGGCACGATCATCAGCGGTTTGGGCGTAGGGAACTGGTGCAGTAATGTAAGCTAGTAATGATTCGATATGATGCGGCACATGGACCCTTAATTAATACTAGCTTAGACCTATGTAGTGAAGTTGGGACAGTTACCTGGAACATGGGAGATGTAGGACCAGCTGGGATTCCTAAGCTGTACCGCAAGAGCAAAGAGAGCGGGGGTGATGATGCTCCAACTTTCTGGCTTGTCTGCCCTAAATACGAATCAAGGTCAAAAAGCTAAGGGCCTGGGGCCCCCGGGGCTAAACCCTAACCCCTCAAACCACAACCCCCTAAACCCCAAACCCCTGAAACCCTACTGTATATCCCAAAGCCATGTACATATTATTTATATACATATATATGTATATATGTATATATGTATATATGTATATATGTATATATGTGTATATATGTATATGTGTATATATGTATATGTGTATATATGTATATATGTATATGTGTATATGTGTATATGTGCATATATGTATATATGTATATATGTATATATGTATATATGTATATATGTATATATGTATGTATGTATGTATGTATGTGTATATATATATATGTATGTATGTATGTATGTATGTATGTATGTGTGTGTATATATATATATATACGCGACTAATTAGGGCCAAAACACTAATCATGCCTTAAAGCCCCTGTGTTCCCGCCTTTGACTGAAGAGCTCCGGGGCCTGGCAAGAAGGGATGGTTTAAGGTCCCTGTTGGGTTTAGAGTTTCGGGTTTAGGGCTTAGGGTTTAGGGTTTACGGTTTACGGTTTAGTTTACCCTAGGGCTCTAAGGACTCATATATTAAGGCTTTTGGGCCCAAAGACCGTACTATATTTTGATGCCTAGGGTTAGGCCTTAACAATTTCAGCTGCGTTCTTTTTTGTGTAGATTAGAAGATTGTAATATTATACATATATATATATATATAGTATACATACGTACATGCATACAGACAGACATGACATACCTACATACAAACATACATACGTGCATACATACATGCATGCATGCATGCATGCATACATACATACATACATACAGGCAGGATGAGAGGGTATGGATGGTCTTCGTACTAAGATTTCTCTCATCCTATAGACCGTTGGGTATACAGGGATTCGTTGGCTTAACTACGTCTGGTGCTAAGGTTTCGGACCCTGCGAGGGATTCAAGGTTTATCGTCGCGGGATTAAGGCTTCCGGATTTAGCCTCCAGGACCCGTAGACCACATTTCAAATCCCGTAACAGCTAGGGAAGACTACTGAACTAAGGGCAATTTTTGTGTTTTCGGGCTTGATGGCTTTAAGATGTAGGGCTCATGGAGTGGCCGGGAGTGGCAGCCATATTGGAGTCATGACACCCGCCAGCAGGCGTAAACGGTAGCTCGGCCATGGCAAACCCTAGCCCTACAGCTCCAGTGACTCATGTGTTGAAACCTCTTGCAAGGCATTTGGGGCTATGCCGGGCTCAAGGGTGAAACGGCTAAGCCTCAGCCCTGTGATGGTAAACCCGTTAATCACTTTCCCCTCATATTGAACACCCCCGTAATAGACAACACACTGGGGCGAATCCTCCCCAAATCATCCCTGCCCTTTAAAGCCTATTCTGACTTAGGGGGGGGGGTGGCTTCGGGCCTCCAAGAAACCGTTGAAGAACGGATCCGTTCTCTCTGTCTCGTTATTTGTCTGAGTCTTTATGTTTCTTTCGAACTATTTGTTATTCATACTATCACTTAATTACTAACTATTTCTACTTAATTACTGCTTATCCGATTACTATTATTGTTCAACCAGATAACTAACACAGTAGAGATAAAAATACACCGTATCAATAAAAACGCTTTCCGAGTTTCTATTGAGGGGGACCGCCCTTTTGATATTAGCGGGAAAGGATTATCAGCCAAACAAAATTCTTTGGTAGCTCTGATGTTGGTTTGATAGGAGGGAGCACCGTCAGGATAGTTGCAGCAGTTGCTTGTCCTGTATTGAACGTTTCAAGCACCCAAACGCCTCAAAAATTAACTATCATGAAATAGTGGATGTTCGGATTATGTCAAGCTAAACAAGTCTGATCGGCATACTCCCGCGACATGAAGCATGCTAAGCTACTCCATGGAAGCTACAGCAAGGGAAATTGGACCCCCGAGTTTTTCGGATGCAGGTGGTTGCATGTGAATAGTCTGAACCCTTACGGGGATTGCCGTCCATCTCGCTCTCGCCTTCGTTGCTCTCTCTCTCTCTCTGTATCTCTGTAATTATCTCTGTATGGCTGGCCGGCTGGCCGCCTGGCCGTGTGCCTGTGTGTCTGTGTGTTTGTGTGCCTGTGCGTCTGTGCGTCTGTGTGTCTGCATGACTGTGTGTCTGCGTGTCTGTGTGTCTGTGTGTCTGTGTGCTGTGTGCCTGTGTGTCTGTGTGTCTGTGTGTCTGTGCGTCTGTGTGTCTGTGTGTCTGTCTCTCTCTCTCTGTCTGTCTCTGTGTCTGCCTCTTGTCTGTCACTCCGTCTGTCTATCCGTCTGTCTCTCTGTCTGTCTCTTTGTCTGTCTCTCTGTCGGTCTCTCTGTCCGTCTCTCTGTCTGTCTCTTGTCTGTCTCTCTGTCTCTCTCTCTGTCTGTCTCCCTGTCTGTCTCCCTGTCTGTCTCGCTGTCTGTCTCCCTGTCTGTCTCTCTCTCTGTCTCTCTGTCTGTCTCTCTGTCTGTCTCTCTGTCTCTCTGTCTCTCTGTCTCTGTGTCTCTCTGTCTCTGTGTCGCTCTCTCTCTCTCTCTATCTATATATATATATGCTACATATATATGGATGGTGCAGAGCTGCTAGGCCCCCCCGGTATCCTCCCCTCCCCCCCTTGTGGTTCCCTGTGGTGTGGGTTCCCCGCTGCCCCTCCCCCGTGTGGTTGCGGTCGGCTGCGCACCCTTCCATGGCTATTGCTGGTTGGTCGTCCGGTTGCTAAGGGTTTGGACCTTAGGATGTGATACAGTTCCACCTGAGCTCCAAAGCCAATGATAGTGAGGAATATTACGGTGATGATGATGACGAAGATGGTGGTCATGATCCCCATCCGCACTCTCCTCCGGTCCCTTGCTCAAGAGTCCCGAATGATAATCATTCAAACACGCTCTCAAGCTTACAATATACGAACCCAACCGAAACTTGGCTTGGAATGACAACGGTCGATACAGTTTTCGCAAGAACATCACGAGCCAAGCACGGTATTCAACTAAATACAGCAATGAACATGCGGTGCTTCAAGCCCAGAGCAACATAAGAGCAGAGGTACCACCAACAGACACAGTGGGAATAGCACATCAACATCATCGCCGTCCTTCTCATCTGTGTGTCGAAGGGAAGGGGAAGGCAAAGGGGCCCTGTGGTTCCTTGTGTTGTGGGTCACCCCGCCCCTGTGGTTCCATGTGTTGTGGGTTCTCCCTCCCGCCCCCCTTTGTTAAGGCGGGAGACCTGGCTTGAGGGGGGCATACCGTGGGGAACATTACGCGGATGCCGTACAGGAGAGGCCTGGCTTGCCATGGGGGATGGGGGGGAAGGGGGGGCCTGCGACGCGGCGACGCGGCAACATATGTATGTGTATATATATATATATCTCTCTCTCTCTCTCGATCTCTCTCTCGATCTCTCTCTCTCTCTCTCTTTCTCTCTCTCTCTCTCTCTCTCTCTCTCAGTCTCTCTGCCGCGCGTGCTTTCCGCAAGTCAGCCGCCATGATTTTGAGTTGAGGACCGGAAGCCTTCCATATATGCCTGCCGCCGAACTGCAATCGTAATTAATGTTTACACCAGGACCGGCGTCGCCTTTATCGTAATGGCGACATGGCATGTGTGGCATGCTCGTGGTTCGGTTGTCCGTGCGCGAACATGTGTCGGCCTGCGTGGTTGCATCGCGTAGTGGATTAGTGTTCGGAAACTGAACCGTATAGAATTCGTCACGCTTGATTTCTGGACATACCGAAAACAAGCTTCTCCCGAATGGGCGCATGCCGGTATGCAAAAATTCAATCGCGGGGGTCCTCGTCTGCAAAATACCAATTGCCCGTGTAAGTGGTCGCCCGGTTTGAAGAAAGGGGTCTGTGATGTGTCCGCCGCTTTCAACCTCGGACAGTTCAGGGGCAATGTGCATCTGCAAAAGAAACGGGGTCTTGTTTACTTTTGATCAATTCGACTTTGACGAGGTCGCAACTATGGAGTAGAGGAATGAACTTGAATTGAAACTACTGTGTAATTCGCCCTGCTTGCCGGCTCCATGTTTCACAAAACTGCCCAGGATAGACACGAAAGCACGGCAGAAATGATCCAAGCCTGTCAAGGTATGCGAAACCGCAAGCCGTGAGAAACCCCCCTAAAAAAGAGAATGCGTAAATCCCTTAGGCCTACATTCCGCTCATGACAAAGTTTGGTGTGTTGCACTCCTTGGACTGACATGAACCGGAGCTGAGAACCAGGGCATTAGAGACAGCAGTCTTTTCAATTGAGACCATTGAGACCTCGGCCGGTAGGGAAGGCATCTAATCATGAACCCCCAAAACGGCGAGATTGTAATCTTCGGGTTTCAGGGATGAGCTCGGCACTGTAGCCGTCAGTAGCCCTCATGGCCCATGGCCTTCATCGCCCCTGGCCGCGTGACGATCTGCACCTCTGCTGCATGGCCAGAAAGTAAGGCCTCTGAAAAAAGGATGAAAAAGCTGAAGGTGCACATGGAGCCCTGTACTCTTCAATCAAGGACTACATGACTTCTGGAAGGCCCCTTAACAGGATGCATGCTGGGACTCTCAGCTCATCGCATGTGCTAAAGTTGCAGTCTCAAAGGACTTGGTGTTTCGAAGGTTCTACCATATTCCTAAGAGCTTGAGAGTCCGAGCACCTCAAACATCTACTGCCCGAACAACTAAAAAAAAGTAAGGTATGTAAAGAGTGGGCCCTTTAGACCCTCAGGGATCCGCAGGCAGAGAAACAGAGAAACGAGTTTATACTTATAGTGCAAACGGTGTGCAGGGGAAGTTCAGGCTGGTTCTAAACCTGGTGGTCCTTCCCAGGGGGTCTTATCACCGGAGTGGCGTGTAAACTCTCGTCTGATCCCCAAGAGCGATACATATGAGTATGGCCATGATCCGACTGTTTAATTTCGACGCTAAAATGAAGACAGTAAGGTTTTGGGGATGTTGCCTATGACCTGCATGCCAACACCTAAACTCCAGACCATAAAGAACCCCAAGGTATACCACTTTTAACTCGTAGGCCGCTATATGAGGCGTCCGGAGCAGACAAGGGACATAACCAAAGACTCCAAAACCACAGATTAAGGAATATGCCTTCAATCATGCTTAAGGATGCCTTTATGTTAGGTTAAGATATGTTCCAAGTCGGGGGTTGCGGAGTCTCTAGCTAAGAAGTGCTATTTTCATGATAGGCAGAGCTTGCAACAGGTTGGGGAGGTGCAGTGAAAACCTTACTTCTATAGTTATGGTACTGCCTTGAATCACAAAAAATCGCTCCAACCCACTCTACTTCACTCTAAATCGCTCTAAGTCACTGTAACATGCCTGGAGGCCCTTTGACAAGCTGGTGATTTCCACTCGTCCGCGGCTATGACCGACGTTCAAAGCTCGGACGTATTATGAACCACAGTCCCGGCAGCAGAACTTCATCCCATTATGACATCCTTGCCCGAGCCCCATCACCGGTTCCACCTCAAGGCTCTCAGAAGAGTGCACAAGTGAAAGCAGTTGCCTCTAAACTTTAAAGTCGATTCCAGAACAAAATAGGAAGCCCCAAGGGATACTGAGGGTTTACCTTAACCCCAAGTAACCTACCTTTTGAATGACTGATATAAGGAAATCATAATAAGGAACCCCAAAAATGTAGGTTTCTTGGGGTCCAGGTAGGGGTTTAGGGTTTACAGTTTGGACGGTAATGGATGGGTCATCAAGAACAAACAAAACCAAGTGGAACCGATTTTCTGATTCCAGCAATTGGATTCCAGTGGCGTGGGGGGCTAGCATGACACTTGTATTTAGAGACCTACCTAGACCCCCCAACTACCCTCTGTTGTGCCCCAAATAGGCACTGTTAATGACCATAAGGGCTGCATTAAAGGGCTACCCTAAACCCTAAACCGTGGGGTCCTGGTAATCCCAAACTCCTCAATCCAGGCCCTTCCCTGAACCCGAATCCACAAACCCGAGCCTTAGAGCAGTTCTTGTCACCCCGAACGGGTTCACCCTAACATCCCTTGAACAACCTTTAACATCCCAAGAATAGCCTCAGGCGCTGTAATTTTGTGGGTGGGTCTGAGAGGATGAAGAGGTTGAGGCAGCAACAAACTAAGGAACAAAGCGTCTCTGACCCTGGGTTCAAAACCTGACAGCCTCGACCTGCAAGCATCTAGGCCCTAAACCCGGGCATATACCTTCTATTCTTAAGAAGCAACTCACACAACCAAGCAACTTACACGAACACCTCCTCTAAATCACAGCTGGGGGCTGTTCGAAGGGTTTCCTTGTGCTGCCAAGTGCTAGTGGAGTCTGGGAATGGGGCTTTCGGATTCACAGGGTAACTAAGGGTTCAGGGTTTCGGGCTCAGGGTTTAACTAGCTATCCAAAAGAATCGCAGCCCCTTCAAACGAGATGTTCTGGGAGTTCGATCCAAAAACAATGCATAGCATGGTTGACTTGTAGATCCTTTAGGGGAATATGGTGATATGTGTTGTTTCGTCTTCACCACCAGCACCTATACAACGCATGTTGCAAGTATGCCAGACTGAGAGACTAGACTTCCCAACAGGTATAGCCTTTGTCGGCTACTCTTGTTTCTTGTTATAGGCTCCCAACCACAATATAGAGCATCCGCAAGAAAGGGTACTACTTCTAGGGTCTAGGTAGAACTCTCCAAACCCTGTATTTTAAATCTTAAACTCGAAACCTCCCCAACAAACAAACCCTAAACCATAAAATTCCAAAGCCTAGACACTCGACAAGTACTAAACCCCCAAAAGCCCTAAACCGGCTAAGAAGACGTGGGGACAAGTCCAAATCCAAGGCTTTGGCTGCGGGACGGTGGTCCGAGCCTGAGTCTCTTGGAGGTTCTTGGGTAGTTATAAGGGTTCCTTTAAGGGTCCCTTTAAAGGGATCTATAGGGATTCTATAAGGGTATAGGGTTAAGGGCCTACTTGGAGGTTCATGGGTAGTTATAAGTAGGGTTATAAGTCCCCTAGCATGGTCTATAAGTATAGTTACCCTACATATAACCCTACTTATAACTACCCCTGAACCTCCAAGCTCGCAGCTCGAAGGGCACTCTTGGAGGGTTTAGGAGTTTAGGGGTTCAGGGTTTAGGAGTTCCTCTACGAGTAGTATACGGATTCTTTTACGGGTAGTATAGGGGTTCCTTTAAGGGCAGTTTAAGCGTTCCTTTAAGGCTCGTATAGGGTTTAATCATTTAGGCACTAGTCTACGGTTTAGGGTTCAGCTGAAGCGCTTCGTGCTCTTCCTAAGGCTATTCAGAAGCTCTCTTCTTCAGTAGCAAGGCCCCAGCAAATTCAAGCTTTGTTATTTTAACCCCCAGGAGGCTCCGGGTTTAAGGGCTTGGGATTGAAAGCTTCAGGGTCCTAGGGTAATGTAGGAACCTGATTAAGAAACCTTGGGCCTTTATTAGGGTTCCTTATATGAACCCTACTATTTTGGGGTTATAGGCCCAGGGTTTCTTAATCAGGTTCCTACATTAGAGTGTTTTTGGTTTGGGGTTAATCTTGGCATTCAAGGTCAGCAGGTTCAAGTTATTCAGCGTTCGGAGTGTGGGGCTTACGGTTNTTAATCAGGTTCCTACATTAGAGTGTTTTTGGTTTGGGGTTAATCTTGGCATTCAAGGTCAGCAGGTTCAAGTTATTCAGCGTTCGGAGTGTGGGGCTTACGGTTTCGGCTTGCAAAAAGGGCCTATAACCCCAAAATAGTAGGGTTCATATAAGGAACCCTAATAAAGGCCCAGGGTTTCTTAATCAGGTTCCTACATTAGAGTGTTTTTGGTTTGGGGTTAATCTTGGCATTCAAGGTCAGCAGGTTCAAGTTATTCAGCGTTCGGAGTGTGGGGCTTACGGTTNTTAATCAGGTTCCTACATTAGAGTGTTTTTGGTTTGGGGTTAATCTTGGCATTCAAGGTCAGCAGGTTCAAGTTATTCAGCGTTCGGAGTGTGGGGCTTACGGTTTCGGCTTGCAAAAAAGTCTAGGGGTGTACGCACCCGGCTGCTGCGAAGCTTGTTGCAGAACTAGTGAAGCTTTGACACACAATTGGACACTGACCGAACCAGCACTAGCAGGAACCACTATGGGCTATTAGACCCTAAAGATCCCTGTTAGGACCCTATTAAGGGTAGATTAAGGTACCCTTATGGTCTAATAGCCCATAGCAGGAAGTGGTGGACGATCATCTGCACCCTAAACCCTAAACCCTAAGCGTACCCCCGGTGTTGTGATGGCAAGCGGTGCCCCGAACCGCGATAACAGCGTCAATGTTTCATGCATCACGGGGGACGATATACTCACATGAACGACCCCAAACCGTAAACCGACTCAAAGAAACAGCGAGAGAGAGAGAGAGAAAAAAAACAGAGAGAGAGAGAGAGAGCGAGAGACACACACACAGAGGAAGAGCGCAAGCGATGCAGTGCACGGGCTTATAGTGCGCAAGAGTCTTGCCTTGTATGGCGTGCAGCCTTACATCATTTAGGGCGTAAGGGTTTGAGGCTTGGTGGTTCAGGATTCAGGCCCTCATTCGGGGAATTGAATGATATAGGGGCCTTAAAATTAGAATACGGTTTTGGGGCCCACTATACGGGACCACCAAAACGGTATAGGTAATTATTAACCCCAATGGGTCCATGTACCTAAATATTATATACCTTGGCCCCAAAGTACTGATATAGGGACTACTTTAAGGCCAAAGTATATCCTATTTGGGTACATGGACGCTGAGGGTTAAGGCCCCTATATTAGGGTTGTTTGGCGACTACTAGGGTTGCAGGGCCAACGGCGTGTTCACGGACCTCCCATGTGCCTTTCCCTAAGGGTCCATCTGCCCAAATAGGCTCGCTGAAGGGTTCCTATAAGGGCACCATAAGGGTTCTAGAGGGTCCATGTACCCAAATACAAAACATATAACTTACGTAAGGGTTCCTATAAGGGCACCATAAGGGTTCTAGAGGGTTTAGGGTTTCAGGGTCCATGTACCCAAATACAAAACATATATCTTACGTAAGGGTTCCTTTAAGGGCACCATAAGGGTTCTAGAGGGTTTAAGGGTCCACGTACCCAAATACTATATACTTTGGGCCCAAGGTACCAATATAGGGAGTACTTTCGGGCCAAGGTATAAACTATTTGGGCACGTGGACCCTGAGGGCTTTGTACATCGTGATTTGTTCAACTCTTGCTGGTGAGTAGTGAGGCTTTACGGTAGAAGGATGGTGGTCTTTCAACAAATGTGTGCAGCGATTTGTAGTCCAAGAAAAGTCTGGGATCAACGTGGTTGCCTTTGTGCATCGAAGGCATTTGTCGTGGGTGAAACAAAGAACAAGCTAAGAAAGTCTGCTATTGTACGGCAAATTTGCACTCCCAGGCGTTTAACCTTAACCCTGAACCCTGCACCCACAACCCTAAACCCTTATATTGTGGAACTTAGGACCCTTTGGGCTGCTCCCTTACTTCGGTCATCAGTTGCAGGTCACAGGGCGCTGGATTCGTCCGAGTCCTGGATCGAGGGCTCGGGATTTAGGGTGGAGGCTTTAGGGTTTATAGGGGCGTTCAGGGTTGACGGTTTACGGTTTGGGGCTTAGGGGGTTTAGGTGGTTTACCCTTGTCCTACCCGATTGTCCTACCCAGTGTCCTGCCCGATTGTCCTACCAGTGTCCTACCCGATTGTCCTACCCCTTCGCGCGCGCGCGCCCCGCAGACTCCGCGTGCTGCAGTTTTGTTGCCGCTTAGGGCTTCGGATTTAAGGCAAAATGCTTAGGTTTGGTATCTTATGGCTCTCCGGATCAGGCATCTTGTCTAGCTTGTGTTTTTGCACGTGTCTGACTGCGTGACTGTGTTATGGCTTTTATCAGTCTGTTTGGCTGTCTCTGTCTCTCTGTGCACGGTGTACATGCACACACACACACACTCACAGCAATGCACACCCACAAGCGCATTAGCAGTAGCATGCGTGCGCAGGTGGCAATTCTCAAATGTATGTTCCGTTCTGATGGCGCAGTCGGTGTTGCTTTTCAAGACGGGCCGCTGAGCCAACCTAGTTACAACACCGGCCATGTGCTGTAGGGGAACCTCCTGCTGAAGCTGAAGTTCCATCCTCTTAGTGCTGGCACGGGAGCTTCAAGGGGCGAGGAGCAACTAAATGTATAATGGGGCGACAACCCCCGCACCTCTTTTCGTTAGGCACCACCTGGGCGGCGCTCATTCTCTCTCTCTCTCTCTCTGTCTCTCTCTCCCTCTCTTCCCCCCCTCTCTAGCTCGCTCTCTCTCCTGCTCTCCCTCTTTCCTTGCGCTCCTCTCTCTCTCTCTCTGTCCCTCTCTCGGTCTCTCTGTCTCTCTCTCTCTCTCCCTCTCTCGCTCTCCCTCCTCTCTCCTCGCTCACCCTCCCCCATGTATTGGTAGTACGGCTGAGGCACGTGCATGTGTGCGAGCCGGCTTGTTTGTGTGTGATGGTGTAAGGCCAATGTCATTTCATAGTCCGGCGGTTGGTTTTGTCAGCGAGCCATTACGCAAAGGACCTTCCTGAAGACCACACATATCTATCTCGTAACTTGGGTTTAAAAACACCCAGTCTGAAACAGTCGGGACACATGCCACAAACATGTCCGAATTACCCGGACACACACCGCATGCAACACACGATGACCGCTCCAGCTGTTGATTAATCGCAGAACCTAGAACCTAATCCAACAACTCTGAAGCCTTAACCCTACCAGTGCCCCTCTAATATAGCTTAAATACCCACCATTAAGGACCATAATGCCTCTATTAAAAGGCCATTTGGGGGGGTCCTGGTAAACCCTGAACCCTTCACTAAACGAGAGTTTCCGAAAATAGGGGACCCTAATATAGTACCGTAAATAGTAGGATCCTTTTTATAGGGACCCCCAAATAAGGTACCCTAATTTTCGGAAACTCCCTTAAACCGTTCGCCCACAATCCGAGTCCTCGTGGGGGCGCGTCTTGCTCGGATCAAAGTCCTTCGCAGAATTGACACTGGAAAGGGCTGCCCCACTTGGAGGTTCATGGGTAACTATAACCCTAAGGGTCCAAAGGACCCAATAATTAGGTACTTGGGTTTAGGATAGTAGTTATGTAGCTCAATATTTAAGAGAGTATATGATTATTAGGTACTTGGACCCTTAGGGTAAGTAGGGTTATAAGTATAGGGCAACGATGCTTATAACCCATATTCGGGGACTTATAACTTATAACCCCACTTCTAACTACCCATGAACCTCCAAGTACAACCGGAGGCATTGCCCGCGTCAGGTTGAGGGGCCTACCTGAACCCAAAGCCCCAAAGGCCCTGCTGCTTTAAAAGTTTACCAGTTTTATGGTTAGGATCCTATAATAGAGATTTTGGTTAACCAAAACAAGGAACTACAATGGAGACTATAGGTATAGGGCTCCTTATGATGACATCCTTATACGAATTCTTCAGAAGTTAGCGGTTTGCGTGGCTCAGGTAGGGTTTGATTAAGCATGCTCCGGTTAAGGGCCAGTCGGGTTTCTGAGGCACTCGAGTGGCCCAAAGGCCCTCCTTATGAGAGCCGGACCCGCGCAGTGAGCTTCCTTCGTTAGGAAGTCGCGGTTCCGGTCAACCTTTGAAACCATGGGCCCCTCTAGTATGGGCCCTGAACCTTGGGATCCTTATATACCTACTATATACCCTATATAGAAGATAGACTCTTAAGGGTCCCTAGAACCCCCTCAAAAAGGCCTAAGGGTCCATATTTGGGGCCCATACTTCCAACCTTGGTTAGGGTCAGGGATTCGTGACTTTAGGGGTCAGGGCTTCGTAAGGCTTAAGGGTTGGGTTCTGTCTTCAAGGTCCATGGAAAGTTTTAAGTTACAGATACATTGCGGGGGGNGGGGGGGGGGGGGGGGTATCAGATGCAATCCCTGAAACCCTGAACTCACAACCCAAAGCCAAACGGCTTCCCGCGCGAGACTGAAAACCTTAGGCCCCAAACACAATCCCATCGTCTTTGAAACATTGAAGTCCCCCCCGCCCCCTCCCCCCCCCTCCCCCCCCCCCCACACTCCTCCAACGTCAGGGACTCGGCACCTGGCAGCTGTGCTGTGAGGGCGCAGCTTCGAGTCTGAATGCTCCGAACTCAACTACGAAGAGTTCGCGCTTTTGGCATCAGAAGCATCCCGTTTCAATCCCAAAAACAACAAGCGGCAAGCCTTATATACTTCGAGGACATCTCCGAAGACCAAAGCAATCGAGAATCATAAAGGATTGAACAAGGAATTACGGACACCATCTAACTCACATACTATAGGGGCCGTAATAATTACCAATACTAGTTTGGGAGTTCCTTATTATTGTAAGTATACTATAATGGGCCGCAAAACCCTGTTCTAATAATTCAGGCCCCTATATTACTTCGGGAAACAGAAGCTAGACTCTCGACTCCTTGACAGGTGATGTTGAGGTGGTGGAGACTAAAGCCCTGAAAGCCAACAGCCGTAGTTGCCGTTTCTAAACACATCTCTCAAGACGAGAGACACGGATCTCCAGAGAGGAACGCTGCGAGGGAGAGGGACAGAGAGAGAGAGAGAGACAGAGGGAGAGAGAGAGAGCGAGAGAGAGGGAGAGGGAGAGGGAGGACAAACCGGAATCGCAAACGAGTGCTGCAAACACATCCAAAAAGATACCAATCGGCGACGGCTCTACCTTGGCCAAGAAGACCAGAACATTGTGTGGGGAGTGGCGCAGTCGCCAGTCTCTGCCTGACTCAGACAATAACAAAGTGGAAATGCTACAAGAAAGAGGCTCTCAAACTCAACCCCTTGCAAGACTGAACGGGCTGCTCGTCTTCGTAGAGCCGCAGAGACAACAGTCACAGAGTATGTAGCATCCAGGAAGACCTTGTATAACTTGTAAACCCCAAACCCCTAAACCCTTAAGGCTCAAACCCCTAGACCCCTAAACCCCCTAAACCCTCCGGACATGTTATAGAGCCCTTGCTAGTTAGAATAGGGTTCAGGGTTCATTTAGGCATTCCTTTGGGGGGTTGCTACAAGGGTTACGATAAGGACTACTATACAGTAAGGGTTTAGTTTGCGGATCTTGGTACGTAGAATAAGGTTTGGGGGTGGCGAAAGCCTGTCGACTCTGTCGACGTAAAGCAGAACAAAGGACTGACATATGAACCCTCTGAGAATGTGCACAAAGACGCGTAAAGAAGATATCAACAGTCTACAACTTGCAGCACATAGATTGCAGAAGTCGGAGCATTACATCGTATTCTGGGGCCAGGAGCCCAACATTTGTGCAGAGAGGTCTCTCGGCTTAGGGCATCTGCGTGTAAGATTGAGACTAAATGCTGGGGTACATTGTAAATACAAACAATAAAGAACCCCAGGAAAAGCCTGGTAACTATTCCGACTCCTATATTACTATACAAGGCCGTGTTGGGCCATTCTGTAAACTCAAACCTAAAATCCTACCATACTGCATATGGCTTTGGGTATGTTGACTAGACCCTAAACCCATAGACTCTAACAGCTTTAGGGAGTTTGGGGAAGATCCTACAGGATTCGGGCTTCGGGCTTTTCAACCCTGAACCCCAAACCAAACCCCAAAACCCTGAACCCTAAACCCCCAATCCTGAACGCTAAACGGCACTGAACCCGTAACCGCCGTAACCGTGACCGAAGGGTGGTAAGCCGACACCGCTCATAGCCTGTTGGGAAACCTTCAGTTCAAAGCTTCGTGAGTCCCCGTTACAACAGTTGTCCTAAACCCGAAACCCTATACCCTATACCCCATACCCTAAATCCTATTCCCTAAACCCTAAACCCTAGGGTCTAGGGTCTAGCGGTTTGGGGTTCACCCAGACCCCTACCTCTTCACGGCTCCTAATCATGATCTCCTTTTCAGGGAGATTAGGGTTTATAGGGTTAATATAAAGTCCATAAAGAGACAGGTTCTTCAGGTTCCGGTAGGGTTTAGGGATTGGAGCTCCGAAGCCTCAGACCTTTTTGGTACCCCGAAGTACCCAAGACTCGGCCCTGCTTCTATTGGGACTCAAGACGCAAAAAGACTTCAGGGTTTAGGTGTTTAGGGTTTAGGGGCTTGGGGGGTTTAGGGTTTTGGGTTTTGGGTGGGTTGAATTTGGGGTTTAAGAGACTTAGAAGGGGCGCCGGTCTAGGTATACCATCAGGTCAGCCCTGAGCCCTTAACCTTCAAACCCTGCCGGTAACCCATATGGGAGTTTCCGAAAATGGGGCACCCTAATATAGTACTCTAAACAGTAGGATCCTTATTATAAGGACCCCCAAATAAGGTACCCTAATTTTTGGAAACTCCCATATTCCTTTTAAACCTAAACGCCAAACCCGAGCATTAGGGGAGGGCGTGTGAGTTGCAAGGGCTTTGGTTCTACTTGTTGAAAAGGTCTATAGGTTCAGCGTTTATCCAAGGGCTGTGGTTTTATTTGCAGTTGACAATAAGGTCTAGGCATTTCAAGGCTTACAAAGATTTGTGTTGCTGTCTTCAGGCGTGGTCATGAGGCTTTCGGGCTTGTATCCTATGGGCCAAGGCTTTCGGAGCAGTTTGCCAAAACAGAAACCGCAAAGAAGACTGCAGGTCGGGTTTAGAAGTGTAGACTACTGAGGCCAAGGAAGCCCGACACTCTGTAGAAGCCAGGAAGTTGGAACATCATTATCCCCATGCCCTGAAGGTAAAGCATAAGGGATCCTAGCACTAATCCTCCAAAAGCCATGTTCCAACTTTCTGGCTTCTACTATAGGGTTCAGGGCTTTAGGGTTTCAGGGTTTAGGTAGGGTCTGGGGCTTAAGCGGTGGAATTTCGATGCCATTTCGGATGTTGTCCTTGGGGACTAAGGCCCCGACAGGTTCTCAGGGCGAACCGCCAGAACTTTGCTGTGCAATGAGCCTGCCAGGTTTTGGGTCTAGTCTGAGGGCTTATTAGGCTTTAGGGTTTCGGGAAGGGAGGGCTGCCGTACTCGATCGGAGATATTCTCCAAGAATGCAGTATCCCTTAACCCTAAACCCCAAACCCTTAAACCCTAAAAAGATAACCAAAAACGTGAGACTTTCCGGGAGACCATTGGGCAACTCTTGGGGTTTATACCTAGAGGGTTCCTATCATAATATAGATATGCTAGTATTATAGAGCTAGGTCCCCCAAACTTAAACTCATGATAAGGGATCTTGTCTGACCCAATTCCATAACGCAATGGACGTATATGGGTAGTTCTCTAAATATGGGGCCCCCTTAGGATCCCTTTTATAAGGGTGCTGTGCTACTTTGGGGACCTAACGAGGGATCCCAGTTTAGCCCCAAAAGGCCATCCTCGCTACGGTCCTAATTCCATAATTGCGGCATAGATGGACCAATTGGGAACTCTTTTGCAATCCTTATAGAACCCTCCTTTAATGTGATAGAACTCTATTCATAGAACCGGAACGCCAAAAGCCTAAACCCTGCATGATTGTGATAGAACTCTATTCATACACTACGCAACCCTAAACCCCAAACCCTGAACCCTAAACTCCAAACCCCAAACCCTAAACCCTAAACTCTAAACCCTAAACCCTAAACTCTAAACCCTAAACTCTAAAAATCCCGCCTGACTGGGGGCTTGGGGAGCCCGATGGGTCAGGATGGTCCAAGACGAGCTCGATCTCGATCCGTCCGTCTGGCCTGGCAATGGGGTTTTGGGCTTTTTGGGCTTTTGGGTTTAGGACTTAGGGCATGGGTTTTGGGGCTTTTTGGGGTTTAGGGCATGTGGTTTTGGGCTCTTGGAGCTTGCAGGCTGGAGGGTTTCGGGTTTAGGCATGGGGTTTGGGGCTTTTGGGGCTTTTGGGGCTTTCAGGCTTGACGGTTTAGGATTTAGGGGTGAAAGTTTAAGGGTGAGAAGGGGCTTAGTTATATTATACGACCTAAGACACGCCAAGAACTTACATGCGCCTCAGAGTTCGGACAGTGCCGTTCTCACCATTGTATTGAGCTGCAGAAGCCAGGCCCTGCACGCAGACCTTCGCAGGCCGCCCGTGGGATTAGGCTTTGCCCGGTTTAGGGTTTAGGGTTTAGGGTTTGGGGACGGTTTAGGGTTTGAGGTTTAGGGTTTGGGGACGGTTTAGGGTTTAAGGTTTAGGGTTTGGGGACGGTTTAAGGTTTAGGGTTTAGGGCTTGCCTATGTATCTCAGAATGCTACCCTCTAACACAGAAGAGAATCTGAGGTAGTGTTGAGCGGTCTTGGGTTAGGGTTCTATAGCAATCCTCAAACCCCCAAAGACCTCGCTCACTTCCTGCTGGCTTGTCAGGGGTCCCTTCCTCCACATCTGACATATTTGTATATGTATATGTATTTGTATGTGTATATGTATACGTATCATTGGTGTATGCATGCAAACATATATACATTTCGAAATTTACATATTACACACATACATACATACATACATACATATATATATATACACACACACCAAGAATTCGAGTTTCAGAAACTAGGAGTGCGGAGTATAGTGTACACACGGAGTAGGACCTCTAGGATAAGGCTTCTTCGAACGGGGATCCCTCAGCTGCAGAACATCTGATCAGCTCTCAACTACCCTGGTTCCTAGTCCTAGGCTGAAACACACTTCCCCAACACTCAACCACCAACTAACAAACACACCCTTACCCAAACCCTAAACCCGAAGTAAACCCCAGAAAAGAACACAAACCCAGACGCAAAACAACGAAGACCTAGGCCCGTTTCTAGGTTCCTTAGTAACCCCTTAATAATAAGGGTACCCTTTTTCCTAATATTCAGCTTTAATAAGGAGACCCCAAGCCAAAAAGGGCAAAAAGGGTACTATTCAGGAACCTAGCCTTAGACCCTAAACCCTAAACCCCTAAGCCCTGAACCATCATGAATCTGAAAGAGAGGCGAGATCGCCCACAGAGAGGTCTGCAGCTTCTGGCGGTGCATCTTCTAAGCGGCGTGCACGGGGGCGGAAGCCGGCCCCCGGCCTCAGAATACAGACACCAGTAGAGATTGTGGTTTCGGGTTTTGAGTTGAGGGCTTAGGGTTTATAGTCTTTACAGTAGTCAGTAGGGTTTAGCTGTTGTTGGGTGTGGGTGTAACGTTGGCTTGATCTGTGTATGTTCATGAAGTGTTGACAGGTGTTTTGGGGTATTCATGCTGACTCGGAAACTTCTGATTCTGGTTGGGATTCTAATTACAGTGCCTCGTCATAGAGCGCTACCCGGCATGGAGCCTGAGGGTTACGACTAGTTATGCTTAAAGACAGTTTACCACCTGTGTTCGGGAAGTATTAAAATGTCAAGAACACCTCGTGGTTAACGGGGTTAGGCCACGCGGCCTGGGGTTTGGGAAAATTCGCAAGCCTGCCCTTTTACCCGCAAACCTTTGAACTACTACATCCCACACCCTAACGTCTAAAGTACACCCGCGACCCGGCCCCGCACTCCAGCAGGGTTTGGGGTTTAGGGTAAGGGGAACACCTATTGCTGCGGATCCCTAAAAATTGAGTTCCCCAAACTGAGGGACTCAGGCCTGCATACGTGCATCAAAACCTTCAATAATGACCCGAGATGCCCCTCGACTTCAACACTGATCGATATTCTTTGGAGGAACCCATATAATGCATAAAGCTACCACATACAATCAAACTCCTCTCAGGTACAATACACTCTGCACATGAACCCTCCCTAAACCCTAAACCCCTAAACCTTCAACCCCTAAACCCCAAAACTCCTAAAGTTCCTCTAACGTTCTGAAAGCCCTGCATGGTTCCATGAGTCTTGGAGGCCTCAAAAGGTGGGATGCAGGTAGGTAGGAGGATCCCTTCTACAAGGACTCTTATTTGGGATTGCCCCGCCTACCTGCATCCTACCTGTCGAGGCACCCGAGACTCGCAACCCGACAACTTTCAATCCAGACCAACGTCTAACGAGTCTAGCTCTTCAGTACTTCATGTGAGGAAAAGAAACCGTGCAATTAACTGAACAAGGGCACCTGAACTCTTCAAAGGGAACCCCTATGAGACCCTCTAGAAACCTGTTAGAGCGCAATTTTTCTGAACCCCAAAAGATCCACAAACCCTAGACTTTGTACAAAACATGGCGGCCACAAACCTCAAAACCCCAAAGCCGTTGATGGCAACCTAATCCTTTGGGATTACGTTGTTAGGACTGTTAGGATGGAAATTCTCATTTGTCCCACCCTTGGTATGGTCAAGACAAGATTATGCGCAAATACATACATGTATATATGTATGAACACGTATATGAACAAAATATGTATATACATATGTGTAGATATATATATATATATATACACACATAGCTTTATATACATAATATATATATATATGTGTGTGTGTATGTATGTATGTATATATATATATGTATGTGTGTGTATGTATGTATGTATGTATGTATATATATGTGTACATATATACATATGTAATTTAAGTATGCCTACATATCACGTTCATTTTGTTGAAGCAGTGCCCTTCAGGTGCCGCCCTGGCGCGAAGGGCTGCCAGAACCAGGGGGCCCGGGAGGCGGGGCTCGGCGGGCTGCCTGGGGCGGTTGGTTTATAGTACGTAGTTTGTAGTGCGTGTATATATATATATATGTATATATGTTTATATATATATAGAACATATTGTGTATAGTATATAACATAGTATATAACATATAGTATATAAATTAGTACAAAGTATCTAGTATATAGCGTATAGAATATAGTGCATGGCATGTTTCCTTGGGTTCGACTGGATCGGAGGCTGATTCTAAGGGGGCCTTTCGGGTTCAGGGCTTGGGGTTTGTAGGATTTGGGGCATTAGAGGGATTACATAGGGTTTAGGGATTTGGGGTTTAGGAGTTTAGGAGTTTAGGGTTTAACATAGGGTTTAGGGATTTGGGGTTTGGGAGTTTAGGGTTTACATAGGGTTTAGGGATTTTGGGGTTTAGGATTTTGGGGTTTACATAGGGTTTAGGGATTTTGGCGTTTAGGAGTTTAGGGTTTACATAGGGTTTAGGGATTTTGGGGTTTAGGAGTTTAGGGTTTACATAGGGTTTAGGGATTTTGGGGTTTAGGAGTTTAGGGTTTACATAGGGTTTAGGGATTTTGGGGTTTAGGATTTTGGGGTTTACATAGGGTTTAGGGATTTTGGCGTTTAGGAGTTTAGGGTTTGCATAGGGTTTAGGGATTTGGGGTTTAGGAGTTTAGGGTTTACTCGACACCCTCGTTTTGAGGGTTGGATCCTTGGGGGCTGGATCAGTGGGGTTTGAAGGCCAAAACCAATTTTCTCAATTGTGCAGTTCAATTTTCCGACATAGGGTTTCAAGCTG